>SJYC01119018.1:0-28632 GCA_006408675.1 Madoqua kirkii
AAAAGTGAAAGTGAAGTCGCTCAGTCCTGTCTGACTCTTAGCAACCCCATGGACTACAGCCTAGCAGGCTCCTCTGTCCATGGGATTTTCCAGGCAAGAATACTGGAGTGGGCTGCCATTTTAAAAGTTTGTAATTTGTGAATGATTACCCTTTTCTCTTACGAAGAATCAGAGGTAATAGCAATTGCTAACATTTATTCAGTGTGTACAAAGTGGTGATTAATAGTCTCAGAGCTTTAGATGCATTAACTCAGATATCTAACCCTCACAAGTACCCTACAAGGTTGGTAACATTGTCATTTCCATTATACTAGTAGGGAAACTGAGGCATGAGGAGGCTTAGTCACTTGTTCAAGATTGTATAGCTTATAAGTGGTGGTTCTGGGTTAGAACTTTGGTTCTAAATTCCATTCTTTTCACCTTTAAACTATACTACCATTAATCTGTAACTTGAAAAGTTTTCTTACCATTATATGAAATGAACAGCTCTCTCACCGGAGCTTAGTCAATCTTTCATTTTAAAGATGTGTCTTTATTAACTCATTTAGCAGATGTTTTTGAGTGCCCTGCCTCATTCCTGGAACTGTGTGGGACCTCAAAGCTTTTTGTTTTAGTGATGTTTGCCAGTGGGATTAGGGTTTGTGCAGAGTTGAGTTCTCCATTTAGCTCATTGGGAAGAGAATTTCTGGTAGATACCTGCATTTTTTTTCCTGCTAATGTGTGTCAACTCATAGTAATCTACTCTTTCAAGTGTTAGAATTCTGTCATCCCCTTATTATCCTACCTCGTTTCAAATTCAAATTATTCTCTTTTCCTTTAGAATATTCTTACAAGTTCCATTTTAATGACGCCAGTATCAGAAGATGAAGACAATGTTCTCAAAGCATTTACAGTACCTAAAAACAGGTCCCTGGCAAGTCCCTTGCAGGTAATTACTATTCCAGCATTGGTATCTAAAAAGTCATTCACTATAAAACTTAAAAAACAAAACAAAACATGTTTTAGACGTAGTGGAATGATGCTTTTAAATAATTCCCAATGTCTAAAGGACTCCTGAGATTCCTTGTTGCCATTCATATGAGACTCACTGAAAATTTTATTAGAGCAAGCTTCCAAAGAATGATGAAGTGAAGCATTTCTTACTGTGACTAAGATTGTTAATCACATGTGACAGTATCTCTTTCTTCTGCTTTTAAAGATTTTATTAAATAATTGATGTAGTTTACTTTTAGCTTCAAAATTTTTACTTTTTCTGTTCCCTCACTAAGCCATGAAAGCTCAGACCTTGTTTAGATTTTCAAAGAAGTTTGAAATTAGATAGCTAGAAAAGAATTACAGTGTATTTGACTATCAGAATGAGAAAGTCAGCTGTCAGTGTTATGTGGCTAATCTCTAGTTGAACATCTGCTCTTGGGTTTTAATATCAAAAGAGATTTCCCTTTTTCTAAAGTAGGTGTATGTTAATGAAATACAACAAATTCCAAGTTAATCCTGAACCAAACGTACATAAGAATGCAAATTTGCTCCCTTAAATTATTTACAGCAGTTCCCAACATTAAATAACACAATACCCAGTCACCTGTAGAGTCCGCCCTTTCATCCCTGCCTTGCCCCACTGAGGGAAAAACCGTAAGCCCTGGCGCATATAGAGAACCTGGATTTGGAAGTGAAAAGGCATATTTGTCCTGTGAGGGACAGCACCGTATGATACAGTATGATCTGAAAAAGTGTCCTATTCCTGGATGGGCTTTCTTGTCACTGCGGTAGGCCTGCACTCTCCAAATTATGAAATCTTAAAACTTCCCCCTTTAAAGCATTTGTGATACTTAGCATTATTTTTAAGGAACGCAAATACAGCTGGAAGGGCTGTCGGCACACTGTGTGTGTTAATCCATCAGAGTGTTCTCCTGTGGCTTCTGTCTGATCCAGCTGCTTTGATGAAAGGGGACCACTGACTGGAGTGTGGGCTAGGGAAAGACAGTCCTTGAGGGGATCCAGAGTCTTTCCTGAGTTGATCAAGCCTGGGTAGAAGTGTGAGGAAGACTCAGAATATGGCACAGAATTGGGAGATGAGAAGAAGGGGGAACTCAGAAAGGAGATTAGAAGAATGCAAAGGCCACCCATTACAAAATTTTACCTAGAGCTGCTCCTAGATTCAGAATGACAACGCTTTTCTTGTTTGTTTTTCTTGCCTTCTTCCTCCCTGAATTTTTTGGTCCTGGGTTTCCAGAAGATAGGATTTGGCTAGTGCTATTAGTGCATTAATTAAGCTGTTTTATGTAATTTTGTAACCTAGGCTAGGATCTGACTTATATTTACAGTAGTATGAAAAAGTGCCTTCTAAGTGCTAAATTGTAACATGTAAATATATTTGGGGACAGTTATCATTATGAAGTTGAAAACCCCTGGTTCTTTCCCTAAAACTAAATCCTAAAGCTTTTGGCCTAACCAGATAGTGTTCAGCACACCTAAATCTAAACTTTTACGCAAATATAAAATATATTGAGCCAAACACAGTACAGATATCAAATATGTATTATATAAAACTTGGCAACAATAGTGTTTATAAAAATAGGTTGGCTAATTCTTACCTTAAATGTTTTAATGCTATTGAATTAAAAAAATAATCAATATGGAACTTTATTAAATCATTATATTTTATTGAATGAAAATATTGGGTTGGCCAAAAGGTTTATTCAGGTTTTTCCATAACATCTTATAAGCAAACTTCTTGGCCAACCCAATATTCCTCTATATGAGACTCACTGAAAATTTTATTAGAGCAAGCTTCCAAAGAATGATGAAGTGAAGCATTTCTTACTGTGACTAAGATTGTTAATCACATGTGACAGTATCTCTTTCTTCTGCTTTTAAAGATTTTATTAAATAATTGATGTAGTTTACTTTTAGCTTCAAAATTTTTACTTTTTCTGTTCCCTCACTAAGCCATGAAAGCTCAGACCTTGTTTAGATTTTCAAAGAAGTTTGAAATTAGATAGCTAGAAAAGAATTACAGTGTATTTGACTATCAGAATGAGAAAGTCAGCTGTCAGTGTTATGTGGCTAATCTCTAGTTGAACATCTGCTCTTGGGTTTTAATATCAAAAGAGATTTCCCTTTTTCTAAAGTAGGTGTATGTTAATGAAATACAACAAATTCCAAGTTAATCCTGAACCAAACGTACATAAGAATGCAAATTTGCTCCCTTAAATTATTTACAGCAGTTCCCAACATTAAATAACACAATACCCAGTCACCTGTAGAGTCCGCCCTTTCATCCCTGCCTTGCCCCACTGAGGGAAAAACCGTAAGCCCTGGCGCATATAGAGAACCTGGATTTGGAAGTGAAAAGGCATATTTGTCCTGTGAGGGACAGCACCGTATGATACAGTATGATCTGAAAAAGTGTCCTATTCCTGGATGGGCTTTCTTGTCACTGCGGTAGGCCTGCACTCTCCAAATTATGAGAATCTTAAAACTTCCCCCTTTAAAGCATTTGTGATACTTAGCATTATTTTTAAGGAACGCAAATACAGCTGGAAGGGCTGTCGGCACACTGTGTGTGTTAATCCATCAGAGTGTTCTCCTGTGGCTTCTGTCTGATCCAGCTGCTTTGATGAAAGGGGACCACTGACTGGAGTGTGGGCTAGGGAAAGACAGTCCTTGAGGGGATCCAGAGTCTTTCCTGAGTTGATCAAGCCTGGGTAGAAGTGTGAGGAAGACTCAGAATATGGCACAGAATTGGGAGATGAGAAGAAGGGGGAACTCAGAAAGGAGATTAGAAGAATGCAAAGGCCACCCATTACAAAATTTTACCTAGAGCTGCTCCTAGATTCAGAATGACAACGCTTTTCTTGTTTGTTTTTCTTGCCTTCTTCCTCCCTGAATTTTTTGGTCCTGGGTTTCCAGAAGATAGGATTTGGCTAGTGCTATTAGTGCATTAATTAAGCTGTTTTATGTAATTTTGTAACCTAGGCTAGGATCTGACTTATATTTACAGTAGTATGAAAAAGTGCCTTCTAAGTGCTAAATTGTAACATGTAAATATATTTGGGGACAGTTATCATTATGAAGTTGAAAACCCCTGGTTCTTTCCCTAAAACTAAATCCTAAAGCTTTTGGCCTAACCAGATAGTGTTCAGCACACCTAAATCTAAACTTTTACGCAAATATAAAATATATTGAGCCAAACACAGTACAGATATCAAATATGTATTATATAAAACTTGGCAACAATAGTGTTTATAAAAATAGGTTGGCTAATTCTTACCTTAAATGTTTTAATGCTATTGAATTAAAAAAATAATCAATATGGAACTTTATTAAATCATTATATTTTATTGAATGAAAATATTGGGTTGGCCAAAAGGTTTATTCAGGTTTTTCCATAACATCTTATAAGCAAACTTCTTGGCCAACCCAATATTCCTCATCCTTGAAACTCAGTTTTAAGTAGTATCTCTGTTTTTATTAATCTATATTCTCTAGCATATCAATGAGTCATATTTTTGGTATTCTTCAGATTCTATCATTGTATACTGAGATTAAGCCACCTACATACATCAAATGGTGAAGGTAACAGTTGTCAACTCCACCCACCTAAATAATTGACACCACAAGCTGATTTTGGAGCCAGTGCTTTCAGATACACTATATGGTTTTACTGATTTGCACCACTCAAATATATTTTAATAACTTGCTATGATAGATAACTAATTCATTTTAAGAGTGAATGGCACTTACCAAGTATCTCCTTCATTTTGTGTCATGGAAACCTAGCTTCTAATACCATAAAAATATATGATTTCTAAAATGTTTCAAATTAGAAAATGCATCAGGTCATTCTAAATATTCAAGCATATATTGCCTATATTTCATATAAAGCTGACTCAATAATATTTATATAGATTTTAAAGCAATTTGGTAATCTTTTTTTAAAACCATTATGATCTATCATATATTTCCATTGATAATTTCGTTTGACTTAATTGGGCTGATTTTTCATGCATGGTACTATTGAACATATTGTGCATTTGTTAAATGACCTGGCTATTCAACTTGAGTACTTTATATAATCTAGAAATTTTATAATTTCTACTTTTAATAAATATATCAAATGTTAAATGGGATTTTATCCAAACAACCTAGACATTTTGTTAGAGTGCATTTAATTAAAACAACTAAATTTGACTCCTAAAATATTTTAAAATTCTGATACTTCTAAAATATGAAATGTTTGTCCGTTGAATACTGCAAATGATTGTTGATCTAACTGACTAAATACATTTGCTTAGGAGAAGGCAATGGCACCCCACTCCAGTACTCTTGCCTGGAAAATCCCATGGACAGAGGAGCCTGCTAGGCTGCAGTCCATGGGGTCGCTAAGAGTCGGGCACGACTGAGCGACTTCACTTTCACTTTTCACTTTCCTGCATTGGAGAAGGAAATGGCAACCCACTCCAGTGTTCTTGCCTAGAGAATCCCAGGGACAGGGGAGCCTGGTGGGCTGCCGTCTATGGGGTCACACAGAGTCGGACACAACTGAAGCGACTTGGCAGCAACAGCAGCAGCAGCAGGTACAAGAACAGTTTATTGAAGACTACACTAACAGTTCTGTGTTCTGTCATTTCAGTGTTAATGATCCCTGGCTTAATTATACCCACAACACTTTAAACAGAGCAGTTATTGTTTTGAGGCCCCAAATATTGGGATTTTATAGTGAAGATTCTAATGCACATGTAAATGCATATGCTTATACATATGTGCATGCATGCATGCTAACTCACTTCAGCCATGTCCTACTCTTTGTGACCTCATGGACTGTAGCCTGCCAGGCTCCTCTGTCTGCGGGATTTTCCAGGCAAGAATACTGAAGTGGGTTGCAAGGCTGTCTTCCAGGGGATCTTCCTTACCCAGGGATTGAACCTGTTTCTCTTATGTCTCTTGCATTGGCAGGAGGGTTCTTTACCACTAGTGCCACCTAGGAAGCCCTACTTATACATGAATACATGTAATAGTTACATTTGCTTCCTCTCTGCTTGGAACCAGCCATTTCCCCAAGGTGCTGTGATCTTTTAGTGAGAAATGGTATGTAGAGACCAAACTCAGGCTGCTAGATATGCCCATGTGTTATGTGGGTTGTCATTGAGAAGCAAATAATTTTAATAGCTTGAGCTTTCCATGTATCCCCTAGTCCATAAGCTATAATGTTTAGAGACAAGTATAAGCCATTATGCACAATGTTATATTTGTTTTTGAAATTACTTATGCTTGATTTTTTTTAAAAAACGAATTTGCAGCAGCTGCAAATAAGTACAATTGGATTTCTTCTTCTTCTTTTTTTTAGTTGCCTTTACTTTAAAAACAAACAGGGACAGGACTCATAATAAAAATGTTCTGAGACTTTTTTTGATATTTGTGTCTTTCTGGTAGCTCAGAATATGTGAGATTTTCAGATCACTGTGCCATTTTCTCCGTATTGTATGGAGGTAGAGAATGGAGTCTAGAAGCTTATAAATGATCACAAATGAGGAAATGGATATTCAGCTTAGAATACTTGCAGTTTGGAATGGAAAAGGCAGGTTCACTGTGGAACTCTTCTGGATCCTGCTATTTGAAAGTTACTCTGAAAGAGCCCAAGACTGGCAGGCAGACACACACACACAAACGCACAAAACTCCCTCAGTAAGGAAAAAAGAACTGCCTGTGCTTTCGATTTGCTTTACATTTTGAAATATATACATTTTGCCAAGAAACATTTCCTAAGGTAAACATTTTCATTGGTAGATCTGGAACTACACTTAAGTTAAAAGCCTCTGAACTTGTGTATTTTAAACTTAAATTACAATTTTCTTTTATTCTTGTTTAAAACCTAAATATAAAAGATGTGTTCATATACTTTTTACTCACTCTCTTTCCTCTTTTTTGTAACCACAGAGTGACAGCCTTAAATTTTAATTTCCTGACTTGGCTTGTCTTCGCCTTACTTTTTTTTAAAAGTGAGTTTAATTTAAGTAAATTTCTCAAGCTATTAATACTTAAACACATTTGCACAGTATCAAAGAATCTTACAGTATTATTGCAAGCAGCTGAAACTCACTTTTCCAGTTCCATGTGCTTTGGATTGCTCCTAACTTCATATGAATTGTTTATGAATTTTTCAAACAATGAGGCAAACCCTTTTTGCTTGATCGGCATGGCTAAGAAGTGTAATACACTACCATGCACACAACAGGCACCTGGTTTCTAATCCAGACCTCCCCAATTTCTAATTGCATGTTTTTAATAAGTTCAAACAAAAATGCTTATCTGTACACTGGGGACTATAGTTTGTCTTCCATGTATCATACAGGGTTGCTGTGAAGATCAAATGGATATAATATTACTTTCAAAATGACAGCATACTTGCCAGTGTACATTGGTGGTACCTATCTTAGATAGTCCCTGTCCTTAGAAACGTACGCAAGGAGGCTTCACCAACAGCCAGGTCCACTTGCACTGAGGTGTAGTATTTCCTCGCACATGTTCTTTCTCATTCCTCTTCCACTCTGGCAGAACTGTGTCAGTGGGTCACCAAAAGAGATTGCTGATTCAACTGATTCCTGAAAAAAAGTTAGTCAGATCTCTTCGGTATTATGGAGATCAAACAAATGATTTACTGGTCTTCTCTATTTTTCTGCTGCCCTTGTTGGCATGTCAACAGACAGAGAAACAGTCCGTCTCCGTGTGACGTACATCTTTCCAGGCATTTCTTAATGTTGGTATGCTCTTGTTGACCTGCTTCCCTGGATGCCTCTGTGTTCACTTAGTTCTCCCTTGGGTCACTTTCTTTCCACCTGCCCTGGCAAGGTTTCATATAGCTGTTAGTAATATTTCAGCAGCTTGCTTTCAATATATCTTATAAAATAACTTTGCCATGTATAGTTTTGGGAGGAACTGGAAAGGCTAAATGAGTCAGGAAGGAAAGTTGAGCTCAAATCCAGAGTGTCCTACCCCAGAGAGTACAAGAGCTGGATTTTTTTTGTTTGGTTGGGTTTGGTAAACACTGTGATGTTGGGTTTTCCTTGGGCCAACAAAGGTATAATCGCTTTAATTGGCACTTGCTTTAATCTTAATAGTTAAAACTAATACATTACGAAGGAAAGAGGTTTTCTTCCCAAAAAATTGTGACACCTGAGGTTATGTGATTAAAACTGTTGGAAAGTCTATCAACAGGTAAGATGGAAAGATCCCTAGAGACACTGGGGACAAACTCCAAATTTGGAGGAAGGCCATTCTTCATAGTAATTGTTGACTTAGGTCTGGGTGGCATTTGGAAGCACTAAGGGATGGGGCGCCCCCAGCACCATCTGCGCCTTTGATCCCTTAACTTTCAGGGCTCTTTTCTATGAAAAGTTATCAGTCCTGAAGTTGGGCTTATTTGATTGTTTTGTGCAGCATTTATGCATAGGAAAAGTTTGATAACAACTAACCTTACCTCAGTGACCCTTCATCTCAAGTTTATTCTTGACTTTCCAGATACAACTAAAGATTTCTATGTTATCTCTTATCATGAATACATTTTAAACGATGCCTCTTTGAGAATGAGTTCTGAGTTTTAGAATTTTAATTCTGTGGCTTCCATGATAGCTCAGTTGGTAAAGAATCCTCCTGCAAAGCAAGAGACCTGGGTTTGATCCTGGATTGGAAAGATCCCCCGGGAGAAGGGAAAGGCTGCCCACTCCAGTATTCTGACCTAGAGAATTCAATGGACTGTATAGTCCATGGAGTCACAAAAAGTCAGACACGACTTTAACTTCACTTTCACTCTAAAAGTCTTTTCTATGGATAGAGTAAATGGAATAATCAAATAATTCTTAAGTCTTTTGGACACCATCTATGTCTGCTATTATTTTAAAAAATGAAACAGAAAAATGTAAAACCATCTCATAAGTTGCTTTGGTTTTACAAAATCATTCTTTTATGACTTACACAAGTTTCTTAAGAGCTTTGTAAACTGTACAGTGCATAGCCTGCCAAGGCTGTTGATGTCAGCAGTTATTGTGTGAAGTTGCTCTATGAATGTCACAATAGTGGTTCTTGTTTAGCGTGATGAAAAAAACCATTCATATTCTTAGTGAAAAATATGAAGATAATCTGATTCCGACAGAGAATCACCTGTGGACATGGTTTTATCTCATTTGATTTCTTCAGTTTTCTGCCGAGGATCAGAGTATTTATTTAAAGAGCTTCAGCAGGATATCCCAGTTAGAGCTCTGACAGTCTGTTTACAGTTCATCTCTGCCCAGGGGCGATCAAAGGTACATTGTGGATAAGTAAGATGACTCGCGGGCAAGAGGAGGAGGATGTGTGGCAGGATTATTAACTTTGAAATGAATTAGGGTAGAGTGACATGTCTGCAACAGCACCATGGGTTAGTCATTTAACAAGGATTCAATGTGCAGAAATTCTTACGATTCTTTAGTGTAAGTGAAACTAACATTTAAGGAGCGGGAGTAAAGAGGATGCACAAGGATCTATTTGACAGTATTTTTAAAAAAAATCCTTCTAGCATGAAGACATTTAATCTTCCTTTGTCAAAACTATTCTGCCTGCTTGAAAAGTTGGCCTAGGACCCCGAGGCTTCAAGGTAAGGAGGGAGAAAGAAATCTCAAGAAGAGACAGCTGCCCTTTTGGCTGGTGGACTTCAGCATTTCTTTTCTTACCCACTACTTGACCTTCTGCTGTTTCTTTGCTTTCGTGAAGTAGGTATGTGATTGCTCTGACCAGTTTTTCCGTTCGTGGTTGTAAAAAGTATTAGCTTTATACATTCATGATGCAGAAAAGGAGCTGTCCACTCAATGCTCGCCTTTTTGTTCCAGTTTGTTTTTCTTATACAGAGTGGGTACTGTATCCTGGTGTCTGTCTACACTGGGAGATTTAGGTGTTCGAAGTCATCTTGTATGCTCTCGGCTATGAGACTCAGGACTTAGGTGCCCCTGAAATGCTCTGCTTTCTGAAATTCGGATATTTCAGTTAACTTGATTTATTTCTTCATAAATTTCATTTCTACTTGGGACAGGCTGATTGAATTTTTTTTCAAAAAATTAATTTCAAATATAGAGTACATTCTTTGTATTGATTTTGTTTTAAATATCTGGTCCTGGAGGAAGAGCCAAACATGAATAAAATGATGAGCCATCTGGGAGATCCAACAAAACATGACATTCAAGTTGAAAATATACCAGGGGGTGATAATTGTATTAGATTTTCCTGAACAGACACTAGAAATTCTGAATTAAGTATCTTATTGTCAAGGGTCAGAACCTGACTTTTACTAAGAGACATTGTAAAAGCAAGTAAGTTATTATTTAGTTGCAAAGTTGTATCCAACTCTTTGCCACCCCATGGACTGTAGCCTGCCAGGCTTCTCTGTCCGCAGGATTTCCCAGGCAAGAATACTGGAGTGGGTTGCCATTTCTGTCTCCAGGGGATCTTCCCGACCCAAGGATTGAACCCATGTCTCCTGCATTGGCAGGCAGATTCTTTACCACACAGCCAACCTGGAAAGTCCAAAAGCAACGTAAGATTCTTTTAATATAGTAATTTAATATACATAATTTCATTTAATATAGACACTTATTCTGTATTAGTTGAAGCATAGCTAAGTAGAAAAATTTTTAGCTAGAGAAAAACATGAACAACCCTTTCGTCCTTGCTCCTCACTTTTACCTCCATTTTCATTTTATTTTCCTTTCCCTCTCATTTGTTTGTCTGTATGTGCACATCATTGATTCTAAGCCCTGCATAGTACTCATGGTGGACAGCCATCATCTTTAATTATTCACTCTCAAATGGTAGTTATTATATGTCATATTCTTATTTTATGTCACATTGTCATACGTTATGATGTCACGTTGTTATATGTCACATTATCATATATGTTCTATGTGTGTCACTACAAACACAAGCTCAATAATTACAATGATTCCATTAAATTTTATTTTGTTAATTGGGTTTCTTGTGTCATTTTGGTGTTCCATGCTGCAATGAAAAATGTTAGCAACAACATGTAAGCAATCAACTAAACTAAAATATGGGATTTGAATGGACAGATTTACACCGGAGATATATATATATTTAATCCACTTCCTTCAGACTAGAGTTCGTCATTGTTTAGTTGCTAAGCCATGTCCGACTCTTTGCAACTCCACTGACTGCAGCACACCAGGCACCTCTGTCCTTCACTGTCTCCTGGAGTTTGCACAAATTCACGTCCATTGAGTCAGTGATGCTATCTAACCATCTCATCCTCTGTTGCCCCCTTCTTTTGCCATCAGTCTTTCCTAGCATCAGGGTCTTTTCCAATGAGTCAAACTATAGAAACACCATTTATTCAGAACTGTATCATACATAGAATGCTTAAACTACCCTGGTGATTTTATTTAGAAAACATTAAATGTGACTCAGTATCAGAAGTCAGCCCAGAATGGATGTCATCTTTGTCCTGTCGTTTTGTGATTCACAGTTACAGGAAAATATGATAATCAATCTTGCTTATGTAGTATTTCAAGTTATGTATTCAGCCTCTGAGCCTTGGGAGTAAACATGTGTAAACTTGGATAGTGCCTTTATGTTGGCAGTGAGATGGCACAACAGATTGGGCAGAAACTGGGAAATCTAGTTTGTGTCCTGTGAAAGTTTACAAGTTAGAAACATGGCACTGTAAATCTTAGGTCGCTGAAACTTTGTTCCAGACCCTAGACAAAGAAGTCCCATCACCATACAAACACCATATTCATTCAGAATTATCCTACCTCTCTGCCAAATAGTCTGATGACTTTAACACCTCATCTCAGTGTTTCTTCCTGCATTCTAAGGCCCTGCTTACCGGACCACACAATTCCCACTCAAAAGAACTCTAAACGAAGCAGCAACTTATACTCATTAGAGCCTGGACTCACATTCCTACTTCATCAGTTCTTAGCTGGATGACTTTAAGGATGTTGCCTAAGTTCTTTCTTCCTGTAAAATTGCCTGCTCTGTAAAACAGATGTAATGAGCCTTAATCCACAGGTGTTTGTGAGAATTAAATGAGATGATACGTGCAAAATACTTAGAAACATGAGTGGTACTCATATTTAATCCGCTTATTCCTTCCTCTCTGTCTCCCAGTCCTCCCACAAGCAGTGTACAAACTGCAGCTTCCTGACTCTTTCATGTTATTTTGCCACGTGGGTTACCCTCTTTACCACCTGTCGATCTCAATCCTGCCTATTCACGCCCTTTGCCTAGAGCACGGCCCTGGCTGTTCCTTGGCTTCCTATCTCCTCTTCATCTGCCTGTGGCTCCACAGACCTTTCATCTGCCTGTCATCACTTCACCGGTGTCAGGTGTTGGTTTTGTCTCTTAAACAGAGGTCTCTACCTCTGGGATCTCATGCTTGATGATCTGACATGGAACTATTGTAATAATAATAGGAGTAAAGTGGACAGTAAATGTAATGTGCTTGAATTGTCCCTAACCCATCCCCCTGCCCATGGTCCATGGAAAAAGTGTCTTCCATGAAACCAATCCCTGGTGCCAAAAAGGTTAGGGACCACTGTCCTGAGGGACATTTGAGGCTCAAAAGAGCAGAGGCCTTTCTTTTCTTATTCTTCTCCTGTCCATGAGACACATCCCACTTGGATATAAATGCTAGGAGTAGCTGTGCTTTTTCTAAACCACTGACTTACTTTTGAGCTTACAGACAGCAGATCTTACAACTGCTTGTGTTTCTGTTTCCCTCTTTGCATTGACTGCTAGAGAGCTCGGAGTTAGTTTTGAGATTTACATCTTGTTGGTGCATTTTGATTTATGGCAAGTATTTTGAATAGAAATCTCACTTCATCTTTGTATTGTTTATTTTTTCCACATTTCTTGGTGACCCACCCTTATCTATGTTTTAAATCCTGTTCATTTATATTCATTTTGTAAGCATCTTCAATACTCTTGGGATCTAAGTAGGGCAAACTTAATACTCTAAAGAGCAGAGGCCTTGTACAAATATTGCATATTTTGGTTTGAAGCAGCGTGGAGGGCAGGTGGCTTCCCTGGTGGCTCAGCAGTAAAGAATCTGCCTAGGATGCAGGAGACCAGGGTTAGATCCCTAGGTCGGAAAGATCCTCTGAAGGAGAAAATGGCAATCCATTACAGTATTCTGCTGGAAAAGTCCAATGGATAGAGGACCCCTGTGGGCTACAGTCCATGGGGTCAAAAAGAGTTGGACGTGACTAAACACGCACACATGGAGGGCAGGTAGGAGCTGGAGCTAGGCAGAAGACAGACACAGGTTTAAAACCATTCCACAGCTTCCCCATAGATTGACTTTGGGCAAGTTTTCTGCACTTTCTGAGTCTCCATTTCCTGCTCAATTAAAGAGAGAATGAACCCCCACCCAGGGTGGCTGTGCTGTGTAAATGAGATCATGTGTGTGAAGAATCTGGATCCGGATGCTGCCTGTGAGATATTAGTTCCATCCTGTATCTTTCAATGCATCTTTAAAAAGTAAGCTATTCTAATAAATAGATATTACTTAATTAATTGCTATTTAATTGGTCAATTTCTATTTTAGTTGATACATTTAAATATTCATAACTAAATTTAAATGTAATTAACTTGATTAAAAATATGTACTGTGTTTAGTAAGTATTGATCAATTCTAGCACCTATGGGAGCTTCTTCAGTGGGCAGCTCAAGCACTCGCCAGTTTGCTCAAAGAGTAAATGCCCACAGCTCACCTTAGGTATGTGGGGGACTGGACTCATTCCTATCTCCAAGTCTATAAAATCTGCTAATAGAAAGCACTCAAACATGAAGATACAGCTGGATCTTATCATATTGCTTGGAGTGGGTTTTCTCTCTTCACAACAAACGATTTCTGATAATTAATATCACTTAAGAATGCTGAATTCCTGGTTGTCAGAGTGAAGATTTTATCTGACAAAGGCTCCCCCGTGTCTCGTACTTGCTATCTGGAGGTCAGCATTTTTTTCTGCTGGCCCAGGTGGGGTTGGGAGTCCATCCGTGGGCTAAACCATGTGCTTCCCGGTCTGACCTTATCGTTACCCTCTCTCTCCCCTCCCGTTAGCCTTGTAACGGTGCCTGGGAATCTGCATCCTGTGGAAAGACAGACGATCAGATGACAGCTTCCGGTCAGCCTCGGAAATATGTGAATGCCTTCCAACCCGGACTCTCGTCATGTGAGACGTTTGCAGACAAGCATTATGGTTTTCAGAACACTTCAAGTTGACTTGGGATATAGCATTCCTCTACATGGAACTTTTCGTGAATGGGAGAAGAGCCTATTTTTGTTGTGGTACAACAGTCGAGAGCAGCACCAAGTGCATTTAGGTGGGTGAAATCGTATGAGATTTCCCCCAACTAAACGGATTTTTTTTAATTAATAAGTTTAACAGTTTTACCTAAATTATTAGGTCATGGATTGTAGTCAGTGGTTAAGTATCTTAATGCAGATTTTAAAAAAAAAAACATAAAATGATTTATCTGTATTTTAAGAGGATCCAACAGACCAGTATTTTTCCTGTGACAAGGTTTTTGAAATTTAACGCACAAAAGGTACTCCAATATTTCACTTTTCTCAATCACTAAACACAATGCATTACTATAAATGTTGGCTTCACACCGTGGAATACATAATCAATATGGTAAATGCTCATTTATGGTCAATAACATTGGAGGTACGTTTATTGTACCAAACCATTTTATGAGGGGTTTTGTTGTTGTTGTTAGCTTGCTTTAAAAATTATTACTGTATGAAATAGTTTTATAAAAAAATTATATTTTTATTCAGTAATTTAATTTTGTACATGCCAAATGAAAAAAAAATGTGTTTTGCTGCTATGGACTTAGCCTGTAGACATGCTGCTAGTATCAGAAGGGCAGTAGTGCTTGGGAGGGAGAGAAAAGAAACTTGGTGTTAGGTAATTGACTATGCACTAGTATTGTCAAACTTTTTTATTTTATATGTATATATATATACATATATATATATATACTTTTTTCCTTTTGTAATACATTGGAAAACTTATTTGGGAGATTTTGCATTTGTGGTTATTTCTTGTTTTGTTTTTTTTGTTCTTGTTGGTTTATAAGAGGCTGCGTTGCACTTCTTTATTGGGAGATCTGTGTTGTTGATGTCCTGTGTTTTGTTTTGAGTTCAGCCTGACTGTCCTTTAATTCAGGCTTATGTGTTTAATCAGCATTCCCCAGAGTCCTTAACTGTATGGTCTCAGAACTGCCACACACAACCTCTGTGTTTGCAGCTGGGGTCGATAGCCAGTTGCTGCCTTAAGAACCTTTGGTGCAAGATGGCTGGTACTGAACTTTTGATATGACAGTGTATTTACTGCCTTGTAGTGAAATAAAGCTGTGCCCTTATTTTACTTACTTTTGACTTTTGTCTTACTTTTGATTGTGGACAGTAGTGAGTGACACTTTTAGGAAAATGAAGTGAAGGCAGAGCACTTTCCTTTGTTAATAACTGGCATACCATCTGAACTTGAAGAATTCAAGAATTGTAACTTTGGAGAAAGAACAGGCAAGCCAAGTTAGTTCGTAGATGATCATGTGCCGAACGACAGCTGGGAGGAATCTTCCAGAATCTAGTTCAGAATCTTCTAGAATCAGTCAAGTTTCCAGAAGCATTTAAATTGGGACAAGGCAAAGAGAGTTCATTTACAAGGGTAGCAATACCACAGATGTGGGCAGTGGGTAAGAGGACAGCAATGGTAGGGCCTGCACACAAATGCAGGCCTGAAGGATAATGTCATGAGGGCAGTGGGGTGGGGGGGTGAGTCACGGAAAACAGGAGCCCTTTTTTAAAAATCTATTACTTATTTATTTGGCCATATCACATGGCATGTGGTATCTTAGTTCCCCAACCAGAGATCAAACCCAGGCCCTTGGCAGTGAAAAAACAAAGTCCTAACCATGGACCACCAGGGAATTTCTGTAAGCAGGAGCCTTTAAGAGGAGCAGTGACCTTTGGAATCCTCACAGGAGGAGAGCCAAGGGTAAGCCTTAACGTTAAATCTCCATATCCCTCCCATCAGACTTCCCTGGTAGCTCAGCGGATAAAGAATCCACCTGTAGTGCAGGAGACCCTGGTTCAGTTCCTGGGTCAGGAAGTTCCCCTGGAGAAGGGAGAGGCTACCCACTCCAGTATTCTTGGGCTTTCCTAGTGGCTCAGATGGTAAAGAATCTGCCTGCAATGTGGGAAACCTGGGTTCAATCCCTGGGTTGGGAAGATCCCCTGGAGGAGGACATGGCAACCCATTCTAGTATTCTTGCCTAGAGAATCCCCGTGGATAGAGGAGCCTGGCAGACTATAGTCCATGGAGGCAGACGCGACTGAGTGACTAAGCACAGTACAGTGTGTCCTTCCCATCTCTACCAAGGGTCCCCATTGGTAGAACCGGCCAGAAGCCAGAAGGCATGGGAGCATCTGGATGTAACAGCTAGTCAGTCACCTAGGGCAGAACCAGAGGACATTTTTCTGTTGGGGTAAGGACAAGGCAACCCAACTGAGTCATCCATTCTGGGCAACTTCCTGTTTTATGGATGAATTTCCACTGGCTTCCATCTCACAGCTCAGTGTTCTCACTGTGGTACAATTTCCTTTAGTTACTCCTTTTCAGCTCAGATTTTGAGTTCTCATAGAAGTGATACAGTTGGTATTCCTAGAGCCAAGCATTTGTTGCCCCTAATTACTAGTCTTTAAGACTATGTAGTATTCTTTGGTTCTCTTTCTAATACATGATAACATATCATCCCAGTAATAGGAAGATTATTATAGTCATGCACCCTCAAGAGTATTTCCAGGTGCTAACTCTGCCACTTACTAGGAGCTTGAACCTAGACAAGTCACTAACCTCTCTGAGCCTTTTTTCTCCATCTGTAAAACAAGTTCATTCCAACATGCCCTCTTGTTAAACATGCACTATATAAAGGTTTGTTATTGTATAAGCTTTCCATAATTAAGTGATACACTCTGTGTGATGTGTCAAATGTTCATCTGGTCCATAATGTGCATTGGCAGTTGTAGAGTTCAACTTAGGGGTCATTGGATATCTGTTGAAATAAATTAGTGGCAAGATTGAACTCAGTATTCTATAGAACTAAAATAAATATTTACTTTTGCAGTAAATACATAACCTAATAACTAGAGACTAAAAAACCTAAATTAATGAAAAGAAGTATAAATTCAGGTTTTGTGATCAATAATACCCATTTTGCAAGTATCTCTAAAACCTTTATCTATCCTGGACATTTTTGAAATCCTCTTGTTCTCTATAGCAGAGATTCCAGTAGTTAAAATAAATGGAAGCAGTATTACTTATCTCCAAAAAAATCGTCTCTTTGAGCCACTACATATAAAGCTTGGATCCACATCTGGAGAGAAGGAAAAACATTGAGAATATTTTAAACTACCTCCCAGCCACTAATGGGGCTGCTAATTCAAAGTAAGATGTACAAGAGAAACCTTTTTCTGTTTAGAAGTTATGCAAAATTAGAACTGCAAGCAACCTTCAACATCATAAGGGGCATCCAATAAGGGATTCTCCACATTCCATTTTTGAACAAAAAATCAGTTATGGAGCCAACCAATCTTGGCTTAAGTTCAGACTCTGCCCTTCAGCAGCTCTGTGACTTGGTAAGAGTTTTACTGTAGCTCTCTAAACTTCATTTTACATATACTGAAAATGAAACTACATCTCAAGGTTGAGGAGTATTGTGAAGATTTTGTGAGATAGTAAATGCATTCTTGCATCTTTGTAAAATATTGCCATTCTTATTGATGAGGTACCAATGAGGCCCACATCCTTGATTTTGTGTTGAATCTGTCCTTTGCATTAAGTGAAAGTGAAAGTCATTCAGTCATAGCCGACTCTTTGCAACTCCATGGACTATATAGTTCATGGAATTCTCTAGGCCAGAATACTGTAGTGGATAGCCTTTCCCTTCTCCAGGGGATCTTCCCAACCCAGGGATCAAACCTAGGTCTCCTGTACTGCAGGTGGTTTCTTTACCAGCTGAGCCACAAGGGAAATATAAGTTATATTTAAAGGGAAACTTTAAATATATGTTATACTCTTTTCAAAATATTCCTAATCATTCAAAATCATCCTAAATATATTTAAATATATGTTTATCCTTCTTGTACAAATTATGTGGGAAATATAAGGTGTATTTTCCTTAAACAGGTAGGTTTCTAATTTGAAAAAGAAAACTGTCTAGCAGATAAAATGTGATGGGCAGATCCGTTATACTACACTGAAAATATAAGTTTGGTGCTTAGTTTTCACCTTTCATCTTGCTATTATAAAGTCAAGTCTTCCTTATTCACCATTTTAGAAGGCAAAGGAAAGCAATCAGCTAAAAGGCAAAACTTCTTCTGGGAAATAAACTTGTATACAATTATATATACTAATTTTGGAAACTGAAGCACGAAGAAGCTGGACTGTAAATCTTAGGAAACTTGTCACTATTTTAGTCATCAATAGGTTAAAATTCTTTTAAATTAACACTCAACACAAATGTTCTTGGTGCTAATGTGGAAACTGCAGAGACTGATATCTGTCTTATGACCATATTTCTCTTATTCAACTAGTATATATTCAGTACCTATTGTGTGCTAAGTGCTGTGTCTGAGGTTGAGGTTAGAACAACATAGGTTAAAAAATATCTGCCTTCTGTGAGCTTATGTTCAGATGGGAGGTACAGATGCATAAACATGTTCATAATAGAGGTAAATAACAGAATCTATTAGAGAGCACCCGATCTAGACTTGGAGGAGCCACATGGATTTCCACAGAAGAATCTAGCAGGACTGAAAGCCAGGCTAAGGAGGGGCAGCACAGTGAGAGCGGCATCTGAAGATTACATCTGAAGATTGGGTGTTTGGGGAAGAAAAACACCCAACTACATGGCTTGTCTTACTTTAAAGTCATGGTGACAAATTGCAAATGGGCCCTTAGGCAGTGGTACTGCCTGAGGATATTCTCTAGTATATATTTCTCCCTTCCTCTGGACAACCATTTCATACCATTTTCTTGCAGACCTCTCCATCCATCACATCTCCATCTAGTTCCCAGCTGATACCTTGACTCATATATCAGTGACAAAATCGAAGTGTTCTTCCCACACCAAAGCCATCCACAGACCTGCTCATTCCTTCCTTCCTTGTTAGCATGGATGAACACTCTTGGCTGCAAACATGGCTTGGTCCTTCTATTTGGTCTCTGTAACCCTTGTATCCTCTAGATCTCATCCTGCAGACACTGTCTTTCATCTATATGTGAGTGTCTTCCTTGCTCCTGAATCATTCTTACCACGTTAACATGGTGTATATCTACTACAGTAAAATAATAACACTCCTTTTATCCTGTATCGTCATCACACAGCCCCATTTATCTGCTCCTCTTCTCAGCAAAACTGTTTCAGTTCAGTTCAGTCGCTCAGTCATGTCCTACTCTTTGTGACCCCATGGACTGCAGCACACCGGCCTCCCTGTCCATCACCAACTCTCAGAGCCTACTCAAACTCATTTCCATTCAGTCAGTGATGCCATCCAACCATCTCATCCTCTGTCATCCCCTTCTCCTCCCGCCTTCAATCTTTCCCAGCATCAGAGTCTTTTCCAGTGAGTCAGCTCTTCGCATCAGGTGGCCAAAGTATTGGAGTTTCAGCTTCAGCATCAGTCCTTCCAATGAATATTCAGTATTGATTTCCTTTAGGATGGCCTGATTGGATCTCCTTGCAGTCCAGGGACTCTCAAAGAGTCTTCTCCAGCACCACAGTTCAAAAGCATCAATTCTTTGGTCTTCAGCTTTCTTTATAGTCTAACTCTCACATCCATACATGACCACTGGAAAAACCATAGCTTTGACTAGACAGAGCTTTGTTGGCAAAGTAATGTCTCTGCTTTTCAATATGCTGTCTAGGTTGGTCTAGACAAAATCTAGATAAGTTTCCTTCCAAAGAGCAAGCAAAACTGCTTAAGGGATCTTACACAGTTTTGGTCACCACTTCCTCTTACCTTTTCCCATAGCCCAGACAGCATGAACTTCCGTCACCCCTACTCCCCTATTCCTTTTCACTGTCTCCAGTGGCCTGCATGTAGCTGAATCCAGAGGTCACTTCTTAACCCTCATTTTACTTTTCTTACTGGCAGTCTTCAACAGAATTGACACCCCCACTCTCTTGAACCACTTGCCTCTCCTCACTCTAGGGTACCACCTTCTAGCTTTCTTCCTTCCCCATGGCTTCCTCCTCTCTCTACATCATTCTCTCCAAGGGTTTTCTTTATTGTTGTTGCCTTTTTTTTTTTTTTTTTCCTTTTGAGTGCTTTGTGTGGCATGCAGGATGCAGGATCTTAGTTCCCTTACCAGGAATCAAACATGTGTCCTCTACATGGGGAGCATGGAGTCCTAACCGCTGGCCTGCTAGGGAAGTCCCATTACTGCTGTTGCTTTAAATTTCTTTAAATATAATATTTAAATACATCCCATTACTGCTGTTGCTTTAACTATATCTCTATCTTCAGCTCTTACCTGGAAGTCCAGACTCCTAATTTCTATTCCATGTTAACATCTCTCCTCCCAACCCATGAGAAACTTAAATTTAGCATAAATAAAACAAAATGGGTAATCACTTAGGGCTTCTTTGTTTTCTCATATGCAGTAATTAGCCCTAACTTTTAAATTAATTTCTTCATTTCTCAAGGTAAAAATTTAAGCATCATCCTAGATGTCTCTCTATACCTTTTCACCTTTCTTAAACCCATGGGCTCAGAAAGACCAGTTTCCCTTGAAAATATATCTTAACATGTGCACTTTTCTTCATTGTCAGTAATGATAATAATAATAAAATATGTGCTCACTATGTGCTAGAGCAAGAAGAATGGTGATCTGAGGAGATGATATGAGAGGTCAGAATGAGCAGAAACTAAAAGGGAAACCTGAGGGGAAGACGTAAGACTGGAGAAGGAAGTGCTATGAATATTCTTCAAGGCTTTGAACCTTGTCCTTAGAGATATGGGGGGTCATCAAATGATTTTAGTCAGGGAAATAAGATGATTAATTTACACCTGATTTACAGAAATCATTCTGTTCAAATCCCTTTTTCATACATGGTATAAACTTAAACCTCAGGTTTGCAGGGGCCAAATGATAGCAGAGTCTCAATTTTATACCCAGTTAATTGGATTTTACATAGTACATTTCCTACTGCTTAATTTCAAAGGAATGTGCTTTAATCCCAGAAAATCTTATTGAAAAATATCCTTTGATCTGAAGTGTATAAAAGGGGTTTTCATATTTTATCATATAAAAAGTAGTTCAAAGAATTGTTTGCATAAAACACTTTTCTCCTTTAAGAGCAAAATATTTTCAACCAACAATTTATCTAAATGTTTCCCTGCTGTTTTCAAACATCAAAACTTAATTGACTTAAAAAAAAATACTTATTTTATTTATTTATCCACTTGGCTGTGCCGAGTCTTAGTTGTGGCACGTGGGGTCTTCCATCCTCGTTTCAGCATGCCAGGTCTTGTGGTTCCAGCATGAGGGATCTTTAGCTGTGGCATATGAACCCCCAGTTGCGGCATGTGGGATCTAGTTCCCTGCTGCTGCTGCTAATTCGCTTCAGTCATGTCCGACTCTGTGCGACCCCATAGACGGCAGCCCACCAGGCTCCTCCGTCCATGGGATTTTCCAGGCAAGAGTACTGGAGTGGGGTGCCATTGCCTTCTCTGCTGGTTCCCTGACCAATGATCAAACTGGGCCCCCCTGCATTGGGAGTGTGGAGTCTCAGCCACTGGACCACCAGCAGAGTCCCCAAGTGACTTTTAAAAATAAGATGTAATCCTTGATTTGCCTGAGATCTTTGCCCATTAAGGAATCCTGCCAATATTCTCTTAAGGGTGCCTTCAGTTCACTTTTACAATTCTTTTATTACACTCTTTAATCTAGAACATATTCTTTTTTTAAAAATTTTGTTTATTTATGTCCCACCACACACTTTACAGTATCCTTAGTTCCCCCACCAGAGATTGAACCTGGGTCCTCAGCAATGAGAGTGCTGAGTCCTAACTACTGGACCACCATGGAATTCCCTATTCTTACAGTCCAATAGTTTTCAAACTTTGGGGGTTTCAGAAACACACTGAGAACTTATTTAAAATAAAGATTCTCGACTTCACCCAAAGGGATTCTGATTCATGAGTCAGGTGTAGGCCTTGAAATAGTTCAACAAGCTTCCAGGTGATTCTAAGGCAGGTAGTCTGAAGGGTTCACACTAAAAACCTCACCTTAGGAAAAGCCTTCTACTCCCCCAAATCTGTGCTTTTCCTCTAACCCTCCCCATAGCTTTCAATTCCAGTGGAATCCGTAATTCTTCATTAAGAGGCCCACTGGCCTATAGAATATTAGAAAAATATTAAGCCCATAACTGAAGAGTTTCTTAAATCCAGAGAAATACTATGTGATAGATACTGCTAATTAAGGCTAACTTTGGCCTTCAAGAGCCATCTTTTGTTTGATTTTTACAACATGTAGGAAAGCATACTTTTATACACAGTGTATCTGAATCTCTTTAATAATATGATTCTATTGTACATAATCTATCAAAAGGGGTTTTATAACTCAAGAAGTTTAGCATATTAATAAAACAAAGCAACAACACTATTTTAATCCAGAAGCCCCTGGTTCTAAACCAGTTTCCAATCAACTTACTGAAAATTCTTGTTCAAATCATTTTACATCCTCTGTGCTTTGGGATTTCTGTATAAATGGAGGAAGTATTTAATCCTGTATATAGTTACAAAGCACACAGAGGTCCTCAGATCAAAGACAAATACAATTTAAAGAAAGCTTTAGTAACCCAAAGACTCTGGAGCACTTAGGATAGAATTGTTGGGATTTCCTGCTAGAAAACATCCTCTGAATTGAATCTGAAAGTTAATAAATCACCTTTAACCTGTTTTTGGGAGCAGATGTTAAGGACAGAGCTAAGATTTTTTTCACTCACCTAAAGAATGTAAATTCATTCACCTGTGTCTTAATGGTCCCAAGGACCTAACAAAAGGAAGACTCTCTCGCCTTCCCTTCGTTAGTCAGTTTCTGAATCAGTGCGAGCAGTGACTGGTGAACAGCCTGAAGCACACCGTAAAAATAGTTATTATGTAAGGCAGCAGCCACTTGGCTTTACTCAGATCATCCCAAACCCTTTTCCCTCCCCTGTTTCAAATCATCCAGAATAAAAAGACACTAGAAACATGTGTTCTGGTTAAATATAGTGCACTGAAGATATGAGTTAATGACTCCCCACCAGGAAACTCCAAATGACAATGAGTGTGGAAACAGGGGCATAAATATACAAGTCAGAGAGGATAAAAAACAACAGGTATGAGACATTCACCAATAATCTAAGTCACTTATTCAACAAATATTTATGGAACTTCTCAGGCAAGACAGGTTCAAAACTACACATAATTTGATTATATAATTTTCAAATTACTGGCAGAACAATATTATCTTGGATATCCCCAAAGTACTAAGAAAATGGCCTGTTTCAGACTCTTCTCTAAATCTTCATAACCATAATCTTATTTCTCTAAATCTAAAATGTCCTTTTTTTCATGTTTTAACACTTTACATCAGTATATATCTTTCACATTGATTGTTTTCTTTGAAAATTGCTATTAAATCCATATAACAATATAGCTGATGATATCATAAAATAAAGAAAGAAAGTAAAAGTTTCAGAAAGAACTCCCTAGCTTTAGAGTTGAAATTAGAGATGAACAACAGGTGTTTGACCTCCCCACAAACTGTGTCCACTTATCCTAGGCACATTAGCACCACCTGCTTAACTATGGCTCATGGGTGGGTACATGTCTAAACCACTCCATGGTGGGAACTCCCTTTATCTCTAGCATCTAACCCAATGCCCAGCATGTGGTAGGTGCTCAAGAAATTCTTGGAAAATCCACGTAAGAACATGAATCAGCATCCTGACACGATCCTACCTCTAGCCTATTGGTATGACTATGGTCCCCCCCTGCATCTCTCTGGGTCTGTTTGCTTAGCTACAAAATGAGTTTGGATAAGCTCAGCTGCAGGCTCCTTCCAGCTGTAACTATCTCTGAGTAGGACAAGTCATTAGGATGTTGCAAATGGGAAACTACAGTGATTTTTTTAAACTTTTTATTTTGTATTGATATATAGCCAATTAACAATGCTGTGATAGTTTCAAGTGAACAGAGAAGGGACTCAGCCATACCTATACATGTAGCCATTCTCCCACAAACCCCCCTTCCCATCCAGGCTGCCATATAACATTGAGCAGAGTTCCACATACTATATAATAGGTTGTTTATCCATTTAAAATACAGCAGTGTATATATGACCATCCCACGCTCCCTAATTATCCCCTCCCCCTGGCAACCATAAGTCATTTTCTAAGCCTGTGAGTCTCTTTCTGTTTTGTAAGTAAGTCGTTTGTATCATTTCTTTTTAGATTCCACATATAAGAGATGTCATACAGTGTTTCTCCTTCCCTGATTACTTCTCTCAGTATGACACTGTCTAGAGACTACAGTGATTTTAGAGGAGAACTTACTTGACATGTGTATTGGCCATGAAGGTCATGCATTTGATAAATGTTATGGGCTGAACGTATGCCTCCACTCCCATGTATGTGCTGAAGTCCTAACTCTCAGTACCTCAGGATGTGTCTATATTTGTAGACAGAAACTTTAAAGGGATAATTAAGGTTAAATGAGGTCATACTAGTGGATCCTAATCCAGTCAGACCTGTGTCTCTATAAGAAGAAGAGATGAGAACATACACACACAGAGATCATGTGAAGACCCAGACAGAAGATGGCCAGTGACAAGCCAAGGTCTTAGAAGGAACCAACCTTGCCAACACCTGGTTCTCAGACTTCCAGCCTCCAGAACTGTGAGAAAATGAATTTTTGCTGTTTAACACAATCTGTGGTTCTTTGTTACGATGATCCTAGCAAACTAATACAGTAGTATTTGCTAAACATTAAGTGTATAGGAAGGGAAAAGTACTTCCCACACTTTGGGACATCTTCCATTTCTGTCCCCACACCTCACAACTGCTGTTTAAATGGGAGTCCTTCTATTCCAAGGAACTCAGCAACACTACATTGTAGCACTTGCAAACTACTTGACATATGGAGGCTCTCTTTGTGTCTTATAGCTAATTTGTATAACTTTACTTAAGTCAATAGGCAGCTGTTTCATCATGCAAAAGTCTTAAACAACTTTTATCTAACACTGTTATAGAAAATTCATAACATAGAACTAGAGGTTTCAAATTATGGCCCCTGGTCAAATCTGCCTGTTTTAGTAAATAGTTTTCTTGGAACACAGCTGTGCCCTTTCGTTTACATGTTGTCTCTGGCTGATTTCCTACAACAATGGAAGAGTTTAGGAGAGGTAGGAGGCACCATGTGGCCTGCAAATCCCAAAATATTTATTAGTGGGTCTTTGCAGAAAAGTTTGTGACCCCAGCTCTTGAGAAAAGTAATCAAAAATCACAGTAGCAGTTCCTTTTTTTTCCTTTGCTGCGCCACACAGCTTGTAGAATTTGGTTCCTTTGACCAGGG
This sequence comes from Madoqua kirkii, assembly GCA_006408675.1. Taxonomy (NCBI): domain Eukaryota; kingdom Metazoa; phylum Chordata; class Mammalia; order Artiodactyla; family Bovidae; genus Madoqua; species Madoqua kirkii. The sequence continues at coordinate 25,679 of SJYC01119018.1, forward strand.
ATTGAACCCAGGCACCAGCAGTGAAAATGCAGAGCCCTAACCCCGGAACCAGCAGGGAATTCACAGCAATTCTATTATTAATGGTGAAGATAATGGATTTTGCTTCAATTGAACAAATTGAGTTTATAATAATTTCTTTATTTCTGAGCCCTTTGGTTGGGTGTGCCAAGACTCCTTTCGTTTGAGAGTTGAACATTCAACATGTTAAACTACATATAATTACCAATATTTGACAGAGTTTGACCTATAACTATGGCAGCTTCATGTGACTCAGTCTAAAACTTCAACCTTCTTCAGCATGCTCAGTTTCAGTTCCTCTTCTTCCTAGTCTTCCAGCTATCTCAGTGGTTCTCAAGCTTGACTACATATTACAATCACCTGGAGAACTTTTAAAACATTATTTCCCAGGTCACAGGCAGAACTAACTAAAGTGGAGCTTCTAAAAGAGGAGCCCGGTGTTCAGTATGTTTGGGAAACACCCCAGCGTGATTCCAGTGTGACTGAGCACACTGAGTTAGGCTTTAGCAGCTCAGAGTTTTAAGAGCTGTTGGCAATACTCAGGTGCTGGGCATTAAGGACTTCTTCCACCAAGATAGAAGAATGGGGGCAATGGAATGAAAGACTGACTAATCACTGCTATAAACCTGAACCTGAGTTCAATCACCTGGAGGGCTTGTGAAAAAACAGATGCTATGCCCAACACCCAGAGTTTCTGATTTCTAGGCCTGGGGCCAGGCCCAAGAATTTGTATTTCTAACAAGGTCCCAGGTAATACTGATGTTTTGGTTCAGGATTCACACTTTGAGACCCACTATACCATTACAGGGGCTTCCTCGCTGGCTCAGCGGTAAAGAACTCACCTGCTGACTCAGGAGATGCAGGTTTGATCCCTGAGTTGGGAAGATCCCCTGCAGAAGGAAATGGCAACCCACTGCAGTATTCTTGCCTGGAAAATCACACAGACAAAGGAGCCTGGAGGGCTGCAGCCCACAGGGTCACAAAGAGTCAGATGTGACTGAGGTGACAGCACATTCTATTACTATCTATCATGGCACAAAGCCTAGGTTCTAGTAAGTCCTTTGCGAATGCTTGCTAAACCAGATAAATGGGAGAATTGTGACAGAGGTACAGTTGATGATTTTTCTCTGGGCTAGAGGCTAAAGATAGAGCAATGAATAAGTTAAAAAGCCTCTGTCCTCATGGAGCTTCTGCTCTAGGGAAAATATAGATCTTCAAGAGCAAATACGAGTACCAGAAAGAAAAACATGGACTGCTGTAGCAGCACACGGAGATTCTCTGCGTAATGGTTCCTAGACCTCTGAAAGCCCCTTTAAAATTCCATGTTGCCAAGTTCTGTCATCCTTAGGTCAGCTGGAAGAGATGCAAGAACACAACACTCACTTGGGAAAACAGAGAAAGTCAGAGAAAGAGAACAAAAATGAAAGAGAACTGGTGGATAAGTTTTAAAAAAAGAGCAAAAAAGTATTTTTGACCAGGAGTCAGATCTAGGTTCCTACTTTGGTCTTGTTCCCACCGTATTAGTCAGCTCAGTCTGCCATAACAAAATGCCATAGACTAGATGGCTTCACAGAAGCTTGTTTTGTTTGAAGTCTGGAGGCTCCTCACAGTCTGCAGGCTGAAAGTCTGAGATCGGGGTGCCAGCATGGTCAGGATTTGGAGGCCCTCTTCCCATCTTGTCAATGGCCACCTTCTCATGGATCCTTCCAAGGCCTTTCAGTGTGTACACAGGGAAAGAACAAGAGGTCTCTTTATCTTCCTCTTCTGAAAAGGCCACCAATCCTGTCAGATTAGGACCCTATTCTGAAGACTTCATTTAACTTTAATTAACTCCCAAGAACCCTGTCTGCAAATACAGTCACAAGGGGGCTTAGGGCTTCAACAGATACATTTTATATAAACTTTGGTGGACATGATTCAGTCTATAGCAACCACTGACTACAAATACAGGTTTATAATAAACCATAAAATTATATTGTCTCTAATATATCTGAGATCCTAATACTTCCTATGAGGAAAAACACAGAGGTATGAGTGATACAGCTCACTTCTCTGCTCCTCTCACACACATAGAGCTTCTGGGATGCTTAGAATGAGAGATGGTCATCATTTTTCAGTTGTCTGAGCTGCTTAAGACTATAAAGACCAGAGACTTACTTCCCTGGTGGTCCAATAGCTAAGACTCTGCACTTCCAATGCAGGGGGCTTGGGTCTGATCCCTGGTCAGGGAACTAGATCCCCCGAGCTACAACTAAGACCTGGTGTAGCCAAATAAATAAATAAATAAATATTTTTTAAAAGACACATTCAGACTCAGATGCTTCAGAGAGCTAGATGTTTATGGGACGTCAAGGCAGTTGTGATGGCCCAATTGCCCTAAGTAGCCTTCCATTCCCAAGGTTCAGTGGCTGTTCTCTCCCAGCCGCTCTGGTTCTATAATTCTTCCTACCATGAATGTCCAAGCCCTGGCCCACTTTTCTCACAATAGATAGAGCATCTCTCTAACAATAAAATGACATGATTTTTTTTGTCCTAGGCTTAGTTTTTGAATTATTTTCTGCTGTTATCAGGAACACTCATTTTACAAGCTAGGGTCCAAGTAATCTTGTGCTTGGTGAAATCCATAAATAACAACCACATCTATAATAACCTTAGGTCAGGAAGGATTTTTCCTTATTCTTCATGCTATAAGACAGTTGCTCAAGTTGCTCCAGAATTCCCTCTTTCTAGTCCTCTAAATACTCCCCTCCGAGTGCTCTCTTGGTAAGCAGTGATATTTGTTTATCTGTTTATCCCCTGAAAGGATGGTTGTGGTTTTAGTCATGGGGGGAGTCAGTGGGCTTCACTTACTGGAGATGTTCCCAGCAGCCAGGGTCATACAGCCGCAAAGCTTCCCACAAGATTTATAAAAACTGTCTGCATATACTGAATTTCTG
>SJYC01119019.1:0-12885 GCA_006408675.1 Madoqua kirkii
CAGTTACCAGCCTATGTGGGCATTATGGTTTTAAAACAATAGTGGATGGAGTATTTGTAGGGCCCTTCTTCCAAACTCTTGGCAGCACATATTGACCACTTTTCCTTAACCTCCAGCTGTGTCACTCGTCTGGAGTTGCCTCTCCTCTTTGCTCCAACACTGTACATGTTTTTTTCAGCTTTCTGTGTTCGGTGATCTTTACCCTTAATCTCAGGGACCTGGCCCATTTGGCAGAGTCGGGTGTTCTCCTGTCTGTCTACATCCTGATTCCGATTCCTTCCATGGTTTTTTATTTTTGTTTCTATCACTCTTGAGAAGAAAGTCCAAACTTTCTCTAAGAAAGTCCCTTCTTAGAGAAATGTCTTTCTCTAAGAAGAAAGAAAGACAAAATAGAAGGAAAGAAGGAAATAAAGGGAAAGAGCCAACACATGACTCAGGATTAGAGCTGCAGTGAAAAAACATCCTCTAGGCCAGTGGGTAGGAGTTGCATTCTTGCCAACCCTTCCTATTAGCAGGCAGGCAATGCCTCCATTCAGACCACATAAGTCATTTTGAAACTGATTGCAGTTGGCTCTTTTATTGGCATCCTTCCTTCGAAGTTGGCTTTCAGATCATCAGTGGTTTTGTCTGCAGACCTTGGTGCCAAGGTGAGATGACAAACCTTTGCTCACAAAGCAATGTTCTTAATAGTGTTTTGTCTTGGGCTACAGAACCATCCTTTTAAAGCGGAATACACAAAAATTGGTTGGAGGATGGATAAGAAAGGATCACTGAGCAGATGATATGATAAAGCAAGTATTATAAAATGTAAATTACAGACTCATAATGGTTGATGGCTTTAAAATTTTTTCAACTTTTCTGAATGTCTAAAATATTCACAAACCAAAAGTTGGGGGTGGGTAGATGAACACAATTTTAGCAGTGAGGTTAGCCTGAAAGATTATCGTAGAGGTGGTTTTTAAATTAAATGTTATATTGCTATAATAATTATTTCTCTATTCAATATTTTCTAAATTAAAAAAGGATGGTATGGAAGAAGAAAAGTTATTAACATTTTAAAGATCTTAAATGAAACATACTGTCAAATTTCAAACCACTAATTATTTATTGGGCTTCCTAAGTGGCTCAGTGGTAACGAATCCAATGCAGGAAACCCAGGTTCTATCCCTGGGTCAGGAAGACCCCCTGGAGAAGGAAATGGAGATCCCCACTCCAGTAGTCTTGCCTAGAAATCCCATGGACAGAGGAGCCTGGTGAGCTACAGTACATGGGTTGCAAAAGAGTTAGACATGACTGAAGCAACTAATAAACAAATAACAGCGATCATTTATTAACATGTGGGAAAAACCTGGGTTTGGGTATCAGATGGTAATGGGAAAATAACATACTAGTATCATTAAGCCAAGTGACTTAATCTCTCAGAGCCTTGTATCCTTATGCATAAAATGAGCTGGGAGGGCAGGAGTGAAGATAATGCCCACATCTTACAATTTAAAAGTTATAAATGTTACTTAGAAAAAGAAATCCACTATTAGCATCACAAAAACCAAAGTGACATTTATCTTTTTCAGATGTTTTAGACACCATCCCTCCCCTCCAGCTGCCCCTGCCACCACCCCAGTTTGGCCAATGCTATGTAATGTAATAGCACTGCTGGAGCCTTTGGAAAGCTTAGACATTCAGGAGACTTTTAATTAAACACTTCATTTTTCTTCTGGAGCTTACTACACATTTAATGTGTGTGTGTGTGTTTTTCACTTTTAGAGGAAAAAAAGAAGGAAATAAAATATTGTAATGTTTAGTAAATTACCCAGAATCTATGTGTATCTATCACAGAAAGAAAATTTGCACATTATTGAAACAAATGAAATATTTTTACAAAGCTCCTGAAAGAAATCTTTGTCCCAGATCCCTATGTAATATTACTACTAAAGAACAGGGAGTGACTTGCCCTTTTAACCTGCCTCAGAAGAGAAATAGAATTATGATAGTATAACAAAACAACTCCAAACTTAGTGTCTTTAAATAACACCCACTATTTTTTTTTTCTTGGGAACCTACACTTCTGCTGATCTCAGCTGTGCTTCCTCAAGCACCTAAAATCCAGCTCTGTTTCTGGATTTGGCTGCATGGGGTACAGGACTTGTTCACTTGTGGTTCCAGAAAGTTCCAAAAGAGCAGGCAGGCAGGCACAGTCTCTGGAGACCAGGCACGATGTCACCTCTTTCACATTCTATTGATCAAAGCAAGTCACAGGTTTAGCTGAGAGTCAGGGAGAGGGAAAATAGGCCCCCCATCTTGATGGGAACAGCTACAAATTCACATTGCAAAGGGAGCCAAATAATTGTAGCCACCTTTGCAATCTATCAAAGCAACCAACACATCCATCACTTTTACCCTGAAAGATGCTGCTGAAAGGGTCAGCATATCTTCCTCTTTAAAGAGGATGTGCAATCATGAACCAAATCCTCTGCTTTAGTATTGATGATCAAAAGATGCGAGCCCTGAGCTATGAAAAATCAATGTGCTCACATGTGCCAGGATGGCTACTGTCAGAAAGACAAGGAATAAGTGCTGGCAAGAATGTGGAGAATAGAGAACTCAAGTGCACTGTTGGTGGGAATGTAAATTGGTGAAACCACTGTAAAAAAAACACACAAACAAACCCAGCATGGAAATTCCTCAAAAAATTAAAAATAGAGCTATCGTATGATCCAGCAATTCTACTCTTGGATATAAATCCCAAGAAAATGAAAACACTGATTTGAAGATACATGAACTCCAATATTCACAGCAGCATTACTTGCAGTTATCAAGATATGACAGAAACTTAACTGTTCATGAACCAATGAATGGATAAAGAAGTGTGGTGTGTGTGTGTGTGTGTGTATATATATATATATAAAATGGAATTTTACTCAACCATAAAAGAGAATGAAATTTTACCATTTGTGACAACATGGATAGACCTGGAGAGTATTATTTTAGTGAAACAAGTCAGACAGAAAAGGATAAATACTGTGTGTTTTTCTCTTATATGTAGAATCTGAAAAATAAAACAAATGAACAAATATAGCAAAACAGAAGCAGACACAAAGAACAAACTAGCTGTTACCAGAGGGGAGAGGACTAGGGGGACAGGCAAGACTGGTGAAGGGGATTAAGAGATACAAACTACTTTGTATAAAATAAGTAAAATACAAGGACATAATGTATACCCCAGGGACTATAGACAATATTTTATAATTATATTATATGGACTATAATCTACAGAAATATCAAATCACTATGTTGTACACCTAAAAGTATGATACTATTGAAAGTCAACTATACATCAATTAAAAAATGATGTGATGACATCTGGATATTTTATATTACTTTAGACAGATTAATAGCAATAGATAGCCTCATGGCTAGTCTCTGAGTCTCCTGATGTCATGAAATTGATGTCTTGATGTCATGATTTATCTTTTAATAATCAAAATTAGAAAATGCAGAAAATAGGATTATACCTGCATTAGACACAAAAGTTATCTTTGTTTGCCAGCACAATAACATGCATGTTATAGGGGGTACTCCATCAGGGTCTTGAAAAGTGGTTTTTCCCTAGGTGAGATTGTGAAAGGCCTGGGGTGCCTGTTTTCCAGAGGTCTCATCTCATGAGCAGTATCCCCATGGAATCTTCTGGATTGCTTTAGCTAGAAACAATCTTTCTCCCCTCCCATGCAAAATATTTTATTTTTATCTCTTTTAACACACATTTTTCTATTATCTTTTACATACATAGCTCTTCTTCCTCACAAGACTTGTCACATCTTTTTGTATTCATCTTTGAGTCTCTCATAGTACCTTATAACTTACCTGCTTGATATTAGAGCATCCGCGTGTACTCAATTGCTTCTGTCATGTCTGACTCTGCCACCCTATGTAGCACACTAGGTTCCTCTGTCCATGGGGTTCTCCAGACAAGAATACTGGAGTGGATTGCCCTGCCCTTCTCCAGGGGGTCTTCCTGACCTGAGGATTGAACCCATGTCTCCTATGTTTCCTGCATTGCAGGCGGGTCCTTTACCCACTGAGCCACCATGCTGCTGCTGCTGCTGCTGCTAAGTCACTTCAGTCGTGTCTGATTCCGTGTGACCCCATAGACGGCAGCCCACCGGGCTCCTCTGTCCCTGGGATTCTCCAGGCAAGAACACTGGAGTGGGTTGCCATTTCCTTCTCCAATGCATGAAAGTGAAAAGTGAAAGTGAATTTGTTCAGTCATGTCTGACTCTTAGCAACCCCATGGACTGAGCCACCGTAGCAAGGCTGTTGTTTAGTTGTACTGGGCATTCGTGGCTGGATCCATTCTGAATGCTCAGTAGCCATGCTGTATCATTGATAAGCAAGCACACATACACACACATTTAATTAAAGAATCTGTGGGCATTGAATGCTTCATTATAAGGGATTATCTACTCCAAAATGCCTTTCTATTAAACCATAACTAAATCATATATAAATTTATACAAACATAATTTTTAAAGAACTTTTTAGCCTCACAAGAAAGTAAATGAAATCTCTAAACCTTCCACAAAACTCAAAGGAGACATAAATAAGATGAAGCAGCGTAGCAGACAAAAATCCGAACAATAAGCTGCAAATGACTCCAAAAGCTGAGGCTGCCCTAGGAGAAACTACACATCCCAGCTATGAAAGTTTCCTCGTTAATCCAAGACCCTCAAAGAGGCTGAAGTTCTTCTAAGTTGGTAGCCATGGTGGACAGCATTCCAAAGATGACCTCTCCCTCAGGGTGTCTGTGCCCTAGTTGTGCAATCGCACATTCACCTAGGTGTTGCTCTGAAAGGATTTTGCAGCTCCATTAAAGGCCCAAGTCAGAGATTCTATTGGTGGGCTGGACCCAGACAGTAACCCCTTTAAAAGCAGAGAATTTTCTCCAGAAAGTAGCAAAAGAGGAAGTCAGAAAATGTGATGGGGATTTACACTCCTTGTTGGCTTTGCAGATAGAGCAGGGGCTCATGCCAGGGCCAGAGAGAAGTTGCTAGAAGCTGAGAAAGGCTTCCACCTGACAGCCAGCAAGGAAATGAGAACCCCCAAGCAACTGAATTCTGCCAGCAGCCTGGATCTGCTTGGAAGCAGATTCTTCCCCCAAACCCCCAGATAAAGCTGACTTGGGCCAACACCTTGACTTCAGCCTGTGAGGCCCTAAGCAGAGAACTCAGTCAGAACCTCCTAAACTGCTGACTGCTTGTGAAGTGAAGTGAAGTCACTCAGTCGTGTCCGACTCTTTGCGACCCCATAGACCGGGGCCTACCAGGCTCCTCCATCCATGGGATTTTCCAGGCAAGAGTACTGGAGTGGGTTGCTATTTCCTTTTCCAGAGGATCTTCCCGACCCAGGGATCGAACCCGGGTCTCCCGCATTGTAGGCAGACGCTTTACCGTCTGAGCCACCAGGGAAACATAACTGTGAGCTAATAATTAGGCATTGCTTGAAGCTGCTAAGCTTGTGGTCATCTGTTGTGCAGCAACATATGACTCTGTAGTTTAAAGGTGTGAAGTTTAAAGAGGAGAGGGAATATAAGTACTCTATTCTTGAGAACTGGTTATAAGGAACACTGTCATCAGGCAAAACCAAGTTTCAGTTAAGGTGCAGAGGTGGAGGCAGCCTTAACGTTTGCCATATGCGTGTCAAAATGAGAAGATGATGTGTTCAACAGAAAGATGCTGACAGGCACCATTATCAAGTGTAGGGTCTGACTTGGTCTCCTTTTTGTTGTTGTTCTCTTTCTTTCTTTTGTAAAATCAAGGGATAGGCAAATATAAGTTTACTTATTATAAAGATAGTTTTTCTGTTGCTTCCTTTCAGTTTTATTGAGATATAATTGACACACAGCACTTCAGCATAGCAATTTGACTTCCATACATCATGAAATGATACCTCAATAAGTTCAGTGAACATCCATTTTCTCATATAGATATTTAAAAGAAAACTAAAAAAATATTCTTTTTCTTATGGTAAGAATGCCTAGGATTTACTCTCAACAATTTTCCCACATAAAATACAGCATATTACAATATTTAATATGTTGTACATGACATCCTTAGTACCTATTTATCTCCTAACTGGAAGTCTGTACGTTTTGGCTGCCTTCATCCAATTCACCCTCTCCACCACTCCAAAGATGGGTTTTCACAAAGCAGAAGATAACACAGTCAGAAGGAAATAAAGTTTCCCAGATCCCCAAAAGTTTCCCAACTTTTGTTGGGAAACAATTTAGGGACATTTACCTACAACTGTAGAAGATGACTGCCATCTTAGAGTGACGATTCTGCCAGGCATGAAGAACTCCTTTGTCCCCTCTGCCTGGCCCTGCTTACCAAGGTCAAGGAACTAGTGCAAAACGATCCCAGAACATTCTTGAGTGTTTTCTGTAAGATGATGGCATTTCAAGTTAAATGTCCCAAGGGAACCCGTCTTAGACTCAGCTTCCGGCTGATCTGACATCCACACCCAGAGGGGCTTCTGTGACAGAGGGACCTCTTAAAGGGCTCAGAGAGTAGAGTAGGAGGTGCATCTGAGCATAGGTCCAGGGCTAAAACAAACCTGTAGCTATTTACTGGATGCTGCCACTATGGGCCTGAGAATGTTAGGCTACTTACTCTTCCTAACACAATGTACTGTGCGTAGCATGGACAGGGCTGCTGAAGGGTGCAGAGTAGGGAGAAGACAAGAGCTTGCCCAGCTGTTCTGAGATGTTTTTTCTCCTCATTTGGTTAGCAATTTGACTTCCATACATCATGAAATGATACCTCAATAAGTTCAGTGAACATCCATTTTCTCATATAGATATTTAAAAGAAAACTAAAAAAATATTCTTTTTCTTATGGTAAGAATGCCTAGGATTTACTCTCAACAATTTTCCCACATAAAATACAGCATATTACAATATTTAATATGTTGTACATGACATCCTTAGTACCTATTTATCTCCTAACTGGAAGTCTGTACGTTTTGGCTGCCTTCATCCAATTCACCCTCTCCACCACTCCAAAGATGGGTTTTCACAAAGCAGAAGATAACACAGTCAGAAGGAAATAAAGTTTCCCAGATCCCCAAAAGTTTCCCAACTTTTGTTGGGAAACAATTTAGGGACATTTACCTACAACTGTAGAAGATGACTGCCATCTTAGAGTGACGATTCTGCCAGGCATGAAGAACTCCTTTGTCCCCTCTGCCTGGCCCTGCTTACCAAGGTCAAGGAACTAGTGCAAAATGATCCCAGAACATTCTTGAGTGTTTTCTGTAAGATGATGGCATTTCAAGTTAAATGTCCCAAGGGAACCCGTCTTAGACTCAGCTTCCGGCTGATCTGACATCCACACCCAGAGGGGCTTCTGTGACAGAGGGACCTCTTAAAGGGCTCAGAGAGTAGAGTAGGAGGTGCATCTGAGCATAGGTCCAGGGCTAAAACAAACCTGTAGCTATTTACTGGATGCTGCCACTATGGGCCTGAGAATGTTAGGCTACTTACTCTTCCTAACACAATGTACTGTGCGTAGCATGGACAGGGCTGCTGAAGGGTGCAGAGTAGGGAGAAGACAAGAGCTTGCCCAGCTGTTCTGAGATGTTTTTTTTCCTCATTTGGACACATGGCAGAACTGATAAAATATGCAAATTCAGGTAAGTGAATTGTGGAGCACAAGTTGTAATTTCACTGATCTTGCGGCAGCATAAAATTCTATCAGAGAAGTACTATTACTTAGGTAATGCTCAGGGTCAGATGATAGTTCAAGGATACCATCTCTCTCTGTTCTGCCCACTTGTTTTCATGACCTCTCTGTTCATGGGGACATTTGCATAGCTACGAGTAGGTGCTCCACTTGGCATGTACTATTTTTTTTTTGCTTCCTTATTTATTGACTTTATAAGCTGTGATTTCTAAAGTTGTATATGTATTTACTTGGGAAAAAGTCCAAACAGAAGAGTCCTGGTTATTGTTTTTCTCACACATGTCTAAAGGATTATTTATCAAGGCAAGCACTATTGCCAGGATGAGTAATAAACAACCTGTGAGCATTTAACTTTCATAAACAGAAGTGCTCGGATGACGTTAATAGAAGGTGGGGTTGAGCCATAAAGAATTCATGACTGTGGCTGTGAACCCCTGAAATTATGTACGATGTTTGGAGTAACTGTTGCTTCCCATGGAGAGGGCTTTTAGCATTTGAGGGTTCTTCTATCTGAATGATATTAGCTGAGATTTTCTTTGTGCAAATGGCAAGGGTGGAATAAACTATCTGAACCACAGCTTCTATCTCAAGCACACCTTGGAAGTTTCTGAGATGCCTCCAGATCACATGGAGGTGGAGACTGTAGCCTTTCAGGATTGTCTTCCCAGCTTCCTGTGGGTCAGCTTCGGGCTCATCCTGACAAGCTTCCTACCTCCCAATCCCATGTGTGAAAATCTCAGAGAGAAACTCATGGACCCCAGGGGAGTCCATGCTGGCTTGGGACAGGTTCGCTAGGAGCAGAGCCTGTGAAGGCGCTCTATGTTCAAGTCATTTATAATGAAAGTGCCCTCAGGAGAAAAGGAAGGAGGGAGTAGGACAGGAAAGAGAAGGAAGCCAAACAAGGATACAATTTCAGACCAAATTCCAGCTTTAGCTGGATCCTATGGGGAACCTCTGGAGTGCAAATGGCATTCAAAGTTTGTCCAGACATAGGGCAAGTTTGTCGCACTTTTAAACTCCCACAACAGCTGGTCATTGGCTAAAGGCCACCCCATTCCAGATGCTTCTGACTCTCTGCACTTGCTTGCAGATATATGAAAGCAAAGCATCTCCAGTAGCCCCATACAGGCCTCAGAAGAGAATCACAGATGCAAGCTCTTAGAGGCAAAGTGCACCAAAGCCAGGGCATAGGCACACAAAAATAGATACCAGAGGGGATTGGTGCAAAGTTCCAAGAATTTCTGTTACATGTGGCTTTCCCAGGATGAAGTGCTGCACTCAGTGTCTTGGGAGTCAATGCATCTTCATTTGATTCAGGGACTTTCTCTTAAGCAGTCGCTGTGGTCAAATGTATGAGGTTACATAAATGCTGTCTGCTGCTATTTAGAGCTTGCGAGCAGGGATGGGGGAAAGAACATGTGTGCATGCTAAGTTGCTTCAGTCATGTCCAACTCTTTCCGACCCCATGGACTGTAGCCCACCAGGTTCCTTTGTCCATGAGGATTATCCAGGCAAGAATACTGGAGAGGGTTGCCATGCCCTCCTCCAGGGGATATTTCCAACCCAGTGATCGAACCCAGGTCTCCCGCATTGCAGGCAGATTCTTTATGTGTGAGCCTCCAGGTAAGCCTGAGAAGATGGTATTATAAAGGATGCAACAATCTCTTCTTTATAATACTTGTTCCTTTAAATAATAACTGCTTATAGAGATGTCATTTAGAATGAAGAGTTTCTAATGGAAAGAAAAAGCTCTGGAAATTGTCAAAAACATTCATAAATAAAATGTATTTAAACTCATAATGATGTTTGAATAAAGACAGATTTCTGTAGAACTGATCTGGCATATTATTTTCATTATCTTGATCTACATTTCAGGAAATAAAACATGCCTGAAATTTGTTGCTGAGGGTATTTTATTTCTTAGAAAATGATGTTTGTAGCTAAGAGGGTATCACACACCTTTTCTGACTTTAAAAAAGGCAATTTTGAAGTTGGAAAATAAAGGTGACTATTATGATTTAGTACTGATTTCAAGAGTATACATTTCAAAACAAAATATTGCAGAATATCACAAAGTAAATGTTTCTTCAGCTTATTTAAAAATCTGTACTAAAATAGTTCATTCAGCTCAGTCGCTCAGTCATGTCTGACTCTTTGCGACCATGAACCACAGCATGCCAGGGCTCCCTGTCCTGATTTCAAGAGTATACATTTCAAAACAAAATATTGCAGAATATCACAAAGTAAATGTTTCTTCAGCTTATTTAAAAATCTGTACTAAAATAGTTCATTCAGCTCAGTCGCTCAGTCATGTCTGACTCTTTGCGACCATGAACCACAGCACGCCAGGGCTCCCTGTCCATCACCAACTCCCAGAGTCCACCCACACCCATGTCCACCGAGTTGATGATGCCATCCAACCATCTCATCATCTGTTGTCCCCTTCTCCTCCTGCCCCCAATCCCTCCCAGCATCAGAGTCTTTTCCAATGAGTCAACTCTTCGCATGAGGTGGCCAAAGTATTGGAGTTTCAGCTTTAACATCAGTCCTTCCAATGAACACCCAGGACTGATTTCCTTTAGGATTGACTGGTTGGATCTCCTTGCAGTCCAAGGGACTCTCAAGAGTCTTCTCCAACACCACAGTTCAAAAGCATCAATTCTTCTAGACTCAGCTTTCTTCACAGTCCAACTCTCACATCCATACATGACCATTGGAAAAACCAAAGGTCTATAGATGGACCTTTGTTGGCAAAATAATGTCTCTGCTTTTTAATATGCTGTCTAGGTTGGTCATAACTTTCCTCCCAAGGAGTAAGCGTCTTTTAATTTCATTGCTGCAATCGCCATCTGCAGTGATTTTGGAGCCCAGAAAAATAAAGTCACCACTGTTTCCACTGGTTCTCCAGCCATCTGCCATGAAGTGATGGGACCAGATGCCATGATCTTAGTTTTCTGAGTGTTGAGCTTTAAGCCAACTTTTTCACTTTCTTTTTTCACTTTCACCAAGAGGCTCCTTAGTTCTTCTTCACTTTCTACCATAAGGGTGGTGTCATCTGCATATCTGAGGTTATTGATATTTCTCCTGGCAATCTTGATTCCAGCTTGTGCTTCCTCCAGTCCAGCGTTTCTCATGATGTACTCTGCATAGGAGTTAAATAAGCAGGGTAACAATATACAGCCTTGATGTACTCCTTTTCCTATTTGGGTACTGCAATGAAAGATTTATTGAGAGTTTGTATAAGATTCCTGCAGAACACATCAAACACTCTAGAAATCTGACAGATGCTTGGATTTTATTGACAGTTCACAGGATTATATAAGCTTCTTTCCAGTTTATAAAATGCATGGCCAGGCTCAGGATGACACTGCAGACACAAAGGGAAACTCAGTGAACTTGTAGAAAAATACCAAGAACCAGGAGTCTGGTTAGGTACCCATGGTTCGGCTAAGTCTGTTTACCGCTTTACTCTTGCTCTCCTGGATCCTAGATTTCTCAGTGCCCTTTCTACTTTTCAAGGCTAACTCAGTCCCCTTGGACCTGATTCTTTACATTTTCCTTGAATATGGATCTGGAATCCTCTCCTTAGCTATACTTTATATTGGCTTCTTAGTTCATGTCTTCCTCAGGTTGTTCAGCATAAAAATATTCACTTAACCCAGTTTAATTCAGGTCATCTGTTACTAAAATACCCCAGTCGTCACATGCTGCTTTATCTCAAGTATTGCAAGAAAAAATTTCTCAGGCTGAGAGAGCAAGCGCACTATGCACGAGCGGCTGTCAGAGCCGGCACACTAAGAGCGGCCAAGAGGAACGAGGTCAGGGGCAGCAGCCTAGAGTGCCAGGCTGCAACGGCGCAAGAACGGCCAAGAGGAGCTACTCTGTGTCCGAGGTCAGGGCAGCGGCCGGGAGGAGCTATCTCACATCTGTGTCCGAGGTCAGGAACGGCTGATACCCCTTGTCCAAGGTAAGGAGCACTGGCTGGGCCTTGCTGGAGTAGCCGAGAAAAGACACCCCACGCCCAAGGTAAGACAAACCCAAGTAAGATGGTAGGTTTTGCAAGAGGGCATCAGAGGGCAGACACACTTAAACCATACTCACAGAAAACTAGTCAATCTAATCACACTAGGACCACAACCTTGTCTAACTCAATGAAACCAAGACATGCCTGCGTGGCAACCCAAGACAGGCCGGTCATGGTGGAGAGGGCTGACAGAACGTGGTCCACTGGAGAAGGGAATGGCAAGCCACTTAATTATTCTTGCCTTGAGAACCTCATGAACAGTATGAAAAGGCAAAATGATAGGATACCAAAAGAGGAACTCCCCAGGTCATTAGGTGCCCAATATGCTACTGGAGAAATAACTACAGAAAGAATTAAGGGATGGAGCCAAAGCAAAAACAATACCCAGTTGTGCATGTGACTGGTGATAGAAGCAAGATCCGATGCTGTAAAGAACAATATTGCATAGGAACCTGGAATGTCAGGTCCATGAATCAAGGCAAATTGGAAGTGGCAAGGGTGAACGTCAACATTCTAGGAATCAGCAAACTAAAATGAACTGGGATGGGTGACTTTAACTCAGATGACCATTATATCTACTACTGCAGGTAGGAATCCCTTAGAAGAAATGGAGTAGCCATCATGGTCAACAAAAGAGTCCAAAATGCAGTACTTGGATGCAATCTCAAAAATGACAGAATGATCTCTGTTCATCTCCAAGGGAAACCATTCAGTATCACAGTTATCCAAGTCTATGCCCCAACCAGTAATGCTGAAGAAGCTGAAGTTGAACGGTTTTATGAAGACCTACAAGACCTTTTAGAACTAACACCCAAAAATGATGTCCTTTTCATTATAGGGGACTGGAATGCAAAAGTAGGAAGGCAAGAAACACCTGGAGTAACAGGCAAATTTGGTCTTGGAATGTGGAATGAAGCAGGGCAAAGACTAATAGAGTTTTGCCAAGAAAATGCACTGGTCATAGCAAACACCCTCTTCCAACAACACAAGAGAAAACTGTACATATGGACATCACCAGATGGTCAGCACCGAAATTGGATTGATTATATTCTTGGCAGCCAAAGATGGAGAAGCTCTATACAGTCAACAAAAACAAGACCACGAGCTCACTGTGGCTCAAATCAT
>SJYC01119020.1:0-35998 GCA_006408675.1 Madoqua kirkii
ACCACCCAGGGTACCACAGAGTACAGATTGTGCTTTCCCCTGGCAAAGAGCTGCCTTGGAAGTCTGGACCACTCAAAGAGAGCTAAGTCATCCCTGGTGCCTATGTGCTTTCTTCCTGAGGACAGGCCTGTACCCAGCCACCTGTACAATACTCAGATATTTGGCATGGCATGGCTCTGGGAGGGCCTTATTTACATCTTGTTCAGCATCCCCGCCCCCATCCCTGCTGTTTCACAGGAGATGAGGCCTCTACTGGGACAATTGAGTCACCTTCCTCGTCACCCTACACCATCACCAGCCTGGCTAGGGACCGAGCCAGCTGTACAATCTGGGAAGCTTTCCAATTCTATCTTTTAATAAAAATCCAAGTTGCAAACTCAAAGCTAGCTGCCAGGAGAAGGGACCACCTGTTAAAAGCTAACTTTGAAGCTCATTCTGACTTTTTCTTAGAAATATAGTATTTTGTATATCTTATATAAATATTATATATCAGTATCAATAATGACTATTTAAGAATTGCTGTGTATAAGATGGGCTTCCCTTGTAGCTCAGTCAGTAAAGAACCTGCCTGCAAGGCAGGAGACCCGGGTTCATTTCCTGGGTTGGGAAGATCCCCTGGAGAAGGAAATGGCAACCCACTCCAGTATTCTTGCCAGGAGAATGCCATGGACAGAGGAGCGTGGCAGACTACAGTCCGTGGGGCCACAAGAGTTAGACACAACTTGGCGTCTAAACCACAACCATGTATAAGACACTACAAAAAGCATATATTATACACATGATCTTGTTTAAGGTTCATAATGACCTTATGAGCCATTTTGCAGATGAGAAGATGAAGGCACTTCTCCAAAGTCACACAGCTAGTGAAAAGCAGAGCTAGAATAAAAACCAGGTTTGTGGGATTCTGGAATATGTGCTCTCGATGTTTAACCACTAACATGAATTGAGATGACTGAGCTGATTTCTCTCTATTCCTTCTCCTTAAATGGATTTTTAAAAGCCAGTTTGCACAAGAAGCCAAGTGTCCACCAGAGGTAGGCACTGTATCTTCTGGGGCTTTGCTGTTTTTCCTTATCACTCTTTCCCTCACTGTGCTAACAAATTTTCCCTCACTTTGCTAACAAATTTTCCCTCAGAATCAGGGCTGTGGCTTACAATTGTGTAGTCTGTGAGTATACAAGGCCACGTGGCTGCAGAGTAAGACGTGAGTTGAAATGACTGAGCCAGTTTTTCTTTATTCCTTCCCCTTAAATGGCTTCCTAAAAGCCAACTTGCAAAAGTTGAAGGGACACTCTTCTCTACTTCACATGAAGGCACTGTATGGGCTAGCACTGTTCCTGCTCAGATCAGGGTTGTGCCACAAACAGTTTCCACTGGACTGGCTTCCCTCTTTGCATTTTTAGGATTTTTTAAATTATGAAGGAGTCACAGAACATCACTATTGAAGAAGGGTGCATTAACCTCATCTGGGGAATGCAGATAAGCCACAGAGGGAAAACCTCCACTGAACGCTTTAACATTAGAAAGTGGCAGATCAATCTATTGTGGTAGAGCATCTATTCTTTCATTCATTCTTCTAACTAGTTTTTACTGAGCTCCTACTATGTGTTGTGCTGGATGCCAGGAATACATGGGTGAATAAGACAAAAACAACTACTACCCTCATAGAGTACAGTCTAGTGGAAGAGACATGCAGTAAAAGTAAACAAACAAATGAATACATAATTACAAATCATGGTAAGGTGTGCCAAGGAGAATAGCAGAAAATAAAGGGAGGCAAAAACAGGGAGGCTCTACTTCAATTGAGTAGTCAAAGAAGGCCTCACTAAAGGAAGAATATTTAAATCGAGATTAAAGGGCAAACAGGATACATCTCCATGATGAATTGGGAGAACAGTAGTCTAATTAGAGGTGTGCATTAAAAAAAAAAAAAGGAAGAGCTGCTGCTTGCAATGAGTTTTTCCCACAAAGCTATGACACTGGGTTGCTGCCCTTCTTGGGAAAACCAGAGCTGGTTCTGAAGAATATCCTGTTGATACAAGCCAACCCTTGGCCCCTTGAAAGGGGCTGGAGAGAGAAATTTTGTTAATCAGCAATCAGATAGGATTTTTCTGATAGCTCAGTTGGTAAAGAATCTGCCTGCAATGCAGGAGACCCAGTTCGATTCCTGGGTTGGGAAGATTCCCTGGAGAGGGGAAAGGTTACCCACTCCAGTATTCTGGCCTGGAGAATTCCATGGACTGTATAGTCCCTGGGGTCACAAAGAGTCAGACATGAATGAGTGACTTTCACTTCATAAAGTAGGGTGATCAAGTGTCTTGGTGTGCTCAGGATTAAGAGTTTCCTGAAATATGGAACTTTTAGTGCTAAAATCAAAAAGTCCTGAGACACTGAGATGTTAGAACCTGTAGTGTGAAGCTCTATAGTTGGAAAGAGTGTTTTGCAGTCAAGAAATTCAAACAAGGTTATTAGTTTAGGGGGGAAATTAGTTGAGGCAAGGAGGCAGGCAAAGACAAGATTATGCAGGGCCTGGACTTTCTTCAAAGGACAATGGAAAAGCCACTAAAAGTTTTTAAACAGTTGGAACACTTCATTTGAAGAGGATTTCTAAAAGATCCACTGTGTGGAGAATGGATTATAGAACAGCAAGAACGGAGTCAGGAGTAACAGGGGATTATGACAGTAATTCAGGTGAGAAATGGTGGTGGCAGGAAAATCAGGATAGTGGCAGGAAAGAAGTGCTGGGATTCAGGATATAGACTAAAGAGAGTATCATCTGGACTCAAGTCTGCCTAGTGCAAAAGCTTTTTCCTCATGGGTATTTGTCAGAAACAGTCAGCAGCAATTGTTTAACAAAACAGCTTCCTGAGAGAGTATATAAAACCTGGGGGCAAACAAAAGACTAACAAAAGACTAAAAGCTTAAAAGGAAACTCTGGGAAATGAGATGTCCATAAGAGCCTTTGAAGAAGCCTAACATATTCCGCTGGATCATGGAAAAGGCAAGAGAGTTCCAGAAAAACAGCTATTTCTGCTTTATTGACTATGCCAAAGCCTTTGACTGTGTGGATCACAATCAACTGTGGAAAATTCTGAAAGAGATGGGAATACAAGACCACCTGACCTGCCTCTTGAGAAACCTGTATGCAAGTCAGGAAACAACAGTTAGAACTGGACATGGGACAACAGACTGGTTCCAAATAGGAAAAGGAGTGTGTCAAGGCTGTATATTGTTGCCCTGCTTATTTAACTTCTATGCAGAGTACATCATGAGAAACGCTGGGCTGGAAGAAGCACAAGCTGGAATCAAGATTGCCAGGAGAAATATCAATAATTGCAGATATGCAGATAACACTACCCTTATGGCGGAAAGTGAAGAGGAACTAAAAAGCCTCTTGATGAAAGTGAAAGAGGAGAGTGAAAAAGTTGGCTTAAAGCTCAACATTCAGAAAACGAAGATCATGGCATCTGGTCCCATCACTTCATGGCAAATAGATGGGGAAACAGTGTCAGACTTTATTTTGGGGGGCTCCAAAATCACTGCAGATGGTGAGTACAGCCATGAAATTAAAAGACGCTTACTCCTTGGAAGAAAAGTTATGACCAACCTAGATAGTATATTCAAAAGCAGAGACATTACTTTGCCAACTAAGGTCCATCTAGTCAAGGCTATGGTTTTTTCCAGTAGTCGTGTATGGATATGAGAATTGGACTGTGAAGAATGCTGAGCACTGAAGAATTGATGCTTTTGAACTGTGGTGTTGGAGAAGACTCTTGAGAGTCCCTTGGACTGCAAGGAGATACAACCAGTCCATTCTGAAGGAGATCAGCCCTGGGATTTCTTTGGAAGGAATGATGCTAAAGCTGAAACTCCAGTACTTTGGCCACCTCATGCTAAGAACTGACTCATTGGAAAAGACTCTGATGCTGGGACGGATTGGGGGCAGGAGGAGAAGAGGACAACAGAGGATGAGATGGCTGGATGGCATCACTGACTCGATGGACGTGAGTCTGAGTGAACTCTGGGAGTTGGTGATGGACAGGGAGGCCTGGCGTGCTGCGATTCATGGGGTCACGAAGAGTCACAGATGACTGAGTGACTGAACTGAACTGAACAGAACATATTCCTGGGAATCTAGAAGGCCATGTGCATGTGTAGGACTGTGCACATGAACACAAGCTTATGCATATGCTCACACCTGAGAAGGCCTTAAGATCTCACCTGAGAAAACCCTAATCTCTCACCTATGGACAACTTCGAAGCTATATGCAAGAGGAAGTGAAGGCTAAGGCAGAGTTGGCAACTGCCTGCCAGTATGTTGATGACATTCCCCAATATGTACATATAGCCCCTCGACAAAGATTAGGGTATTTAGCATCTCCAGACATTTAACAACATCTCTGTCCAACCATTGCTGACCACTAACCTAACCAAAAAGAGCCTTAAGTGGTCACACATGACTACAGACTTTACAAATTTTATTCAGAAAAGTCACCGAACAAAAAATAACAATGACAATAAAAAGCAACAACAATGAACCCTGGCAAGAGTTGCTAGAGGGAAACCAGAAGATTCCACCGTATATGAAACCAGGAAAAGAGAATAATTCAAGAAAAAGGAAATGGTCAGATGTGTTGCATGCTGTCAGGAAGTCATATAAGATGAGGATAGAGAAATGACCATTGAATTTGTTAACGTGAAGTTCATTGATGACTTTCGTAAGACAGTTTTAGTTAAATGGTGGGATTTGAAGCCTGATAGGAGGAGCTAAATAAGGGTAACAGGGAATGTAGACATAACTCTTTTTGGAAAAGACTTTCAGGTATCAAACTGAAGTAGGTGAATAGTGTGAAAATACAGTGGGTGTAGTTAGATCTTTTCTGAGACACTCTTCAAAATCTCCATTCCACTTGCTGTCTCACAATCAGAAACTGCTAGCTAGCTGGGTGGCCTTGGTTCAGGTCCTTATTGTATCTCACTTTAATCATTTGTAGAATGATAGGCTGAAACCAGGTTAACATATTCCAAAATAAATTTAATGACATCTTAACTGCAGCATTTGTTTGTTTAACAAAAAATTTGGTAGTCATGTATAGCTGGAGAAAACAAAGCTAAACGAAGTTAACTAGATTATCTTTATTTCAGGACTTCTTGGAGCCTTAAATGGGCTAATGTGAATTTCAGATTTCCAAGAGTAGGATATTGTATGCAGCATGACTCTAATATAATTAAGGAAGGAAACGTTATTTCTTGGATGAGCTAAAATAGCCTGTGCAAATACTGTTCCAAGAAACACATTTTGAGAAGTACTGGATCTCCAAAGGCTCTTTTAGAGATAATCTCCTTTGACTTTTATACTAGTATAAATGTATCATTCATAATTAATTTATGCCCAAATCAGTCCACAATATTAAAATTATTACAATAACAACAGCTATTATTTTATTGTGTGCTTAGTATGGATAAGATTTGTATAAAGCTCTTTGCATGTATAATGAGAAAAAAATCACCCTCCACTCCATAAAAACAGGGAGGTGGATGGTAACTTGTCCAAAAACTGAATTAGGTCCTTCTAGGAGATCATTTCTAAGCCTCAGCCAGACACTTGCTTGTTCAAAAACAAGAGAAAGCCCAATATTAAGCTTGGGGGTTCAGGACTAAAAAGAGATGAGTTGTTTTACATCAGAAAGTGGAAAAAATTTGGTTCTTTTGTTTCTGAAAGAGAGTGGGCAGAGGAGAGACGTGAGAAGGCAGCTGAGCAATTTGGAGGAGCAGCCAAAAGACTTTTTTTTCCATTTCAAGTGTTTGCTGTGCTGCAACAACTTCTACTTTGATAAGCTTCAGTAAAGTATATTATACGATACAGATGCTGTGACTCGTTGTTTTTGTTGTTGTTAATGCTGGGGATGGCGGGTATCATTGTGTTGTTGTTACTGAAATCAAAGAGTTTTGAGTCTCAGTTTGAATTAATACAGAGAGGGAGCTTTAAAAAAACCCTCAAATGGCCATGATTTGAAGAACAGGAAATCAGAAGTGAGAGAAACCTGAGATAGAGGTTGCCATGCAATTGCAAATGCACTAGAAAATCACAGATGTCTGGGGTAGAGGGGAATGGGAGTTTAAGTCAATGTTATCAAGATCTTAAGACTAAGGAGGCTTCAGCAGCTGATGGCTATGTTACATAAGCAGGATCTCAATCCTCACAGCAGCCCTGTGAGGTAGATACTGTTATTTATCCCTACTTTTCACCTGAAGAAAGTGAGTCAACTGAGGCTCAGAGAGGTTAAATTACCTGTCCAAGATCACACAGCTTGGTAGAGGCAGAGACATAAATCTAGACTAGATCTGTTTGCATCAAAAGGACAAGTTCTTAACAACTTTCCAAAGTGAAAGCTGCTCAGTCATATCCAGCTGTTTGCGACCCCATGGACCATACAGTCCATACAGTTCTCCAGGCCAGAATACTGGAGTGGGTAGACTTTCCCTTCTCCAAGGAATTCTCCAGGCCTTTCCATCTCCAGGGAACCTTTCCAACCCAGGGACTGAACCCAGGTCTTCCATATTGCAGGCAGATTCTTTACCAGCTGAGCCACAAGGGAAGTCCAACTTTCTCTCTAAAAGAGACTGCAGGTAGAGTGGGAGTAGGCATGAGGTAAGATTCAATTTCTGTTTTGAGATTTTGCTTACTGATCGAGCTACAGATCCTTGTATGGATTGACCGATCAATGGATTGATCGTTCCTTGAGCACACAGCACAGGCAGGTATGCTCAGGTTTCCTATGGGGTGGGTCACCATGGGCATTGCAGAGCCTTCCACACACTGCGCCACCATCCTCTGCTTCTAGATAGAGACCACTCCCTGTACCATGGCTGTCCAATTATTATACATTCTTCTAGACTAAGCCAGATGTCAACTCCCCAATGCCTCTCAGACAACATTATAGCCTATATCACGTGTCCTTCTGCCCACTAGGCCCACTTCCTGAGAGAAGGGGCCCAGCACTAACCTTCTCTACATCTGCAGTACCCTAGCAAACATGGGGCCCAGGAAACATTTGCTGAATGCAATTAAATGTTGACTCATGTTGGATGGGGATCTTCTTACAAACTGATGGGGCCCACTCCCACCGCAGCCTAGGCTCACCATTTCGCCTCTCCAGGGGCCCCTAGGTTGGTTTCACTCCAATGACTGTCAGCGGTATGGAATGCAGCCTTTCACATTCCTTTTGCCTTCGGCCAATGGTTATATTTTTCTTGGTGGGGACACAAGTAGGGTGGAGGTGGAGGGCAGACTAATTTTATTTTACTTTTAATCTGCAGGAGCTAATTCTCTGAAATCAGTTCTTCAGCCTGAAAGGACAAAGCTACCTTGTCAGCCTGGTATAGCCAAGTGTCATATTAATATGCAAAGCTACCAGTCAGCTAATCTCCACAAATCATTTGTTTTCTTAATTGCCCTCTCAGGGCAAAAGTGAAAAAAAAATTAGGGAAGATGAATACCAGTTTCATTTAATTCACCCTACCCGTTCTTCCCAACTCCACTTACTGATGCAGTTCTGAAGCTGGCAATTTTCAGCTTAAATTGTCTAACTTCCCCCACCACAGCCTCCCCACCTACATCAGCTTCTGTTTTTCTGCACCTCTGAGTTCTGTCCAGTGAGCCCACTCGGAGCAACCTCTTAGGGCTTTGAGGCTAAGAAGATCCTCAATGAGGTGGAAAGCAATGAAAAAACGGCAGTATGGAAGGCAGTAGACATCTTTCATCTCCAAAGAGCAGGAGAGCCTCGGAGCACTAGTTCTGAAGTAGAAGATTATGCTTGAATTCTGGCCCTCCCAGTTACTAGCTTGTGCCCTTGGGCAGGTCACTTGACTTCTTTGGGACTCACTTGCCTCAGCAGCAACATTGGGGCAGGGTAGGTCTAGGGGTACAATAGTTCCTACTGCAGAAGGCTACTGCAGGATTAAATTAGACTGCATCCAAGCATGTAAGGACAAGAAATGTACAGGGTGCTGCTTGATGATATTAGCTACTGATGTAACTGTTGTTGTTTTTATGGTTACGTCCAGTAACTGCAAACAGTGGTCCATTTACCGCCAGTCTGACCACAGGAAGCAGAGCAGCTGGTGGTGGTTTGGATGGTAATTTTGATGACTAAGAGGAGAGGAGTAAACTTGGGATTTCCATGAGCCAGCCACCTAAGTCCTTATTATTCCCCATCTCCAGTTTCAGGGACTTCCCCTCTCTATTGTCAGCCCCACCGTCTCAGCCACCAGTAGTTTTCCAGTGCTCTATTTGAACCTTAGAGTATCAAAATGGATCTCAATAAAATGGCCAAACCAACAGAAACCCCTCCCCCCAGAAAGGGGAGTCACTGAGCACAATTTAGACCTCCAGTTCACATTTGGAGGGTAGCCAGGCCTAGAGGACTAAATGATACAAAGTATGTTATCAATAAATGTTGGTTTCCCATCCCTCCTCTACCTCATCCTTAGCAAGGCACCAAGTAAGACCTTAGGACTGAAACAAATCCCTATTTATCTGCCTTGGAGTCAACAGTCCTAGGTTTGATTCCTAGGTCTATAATTTATGACCTATGTAACCCATGGGCAGTTGACTTAATCTTTTTGGAGCCCCAGTTTCCTCATCTGTAAATCTGGGGTAATACCAACACCTACCTTACAGGGTTGCCAGAATTAAATAAGATAATCCCTATGAAGAGTTCAGCAGAGTGCTTACTGTACATGGTAGACATTTAATAAAATTTTGCTTAAAGTAAAACAACAGTGAATATTACCATTTGTGTTCCTCAGAAATTAGTTCTGAGGTCTCCAAACATATTTGCTTTCCTTTTCAATAACGTCTTGAGATTTACCATCATTTGTATCTATGCCATTTTGTCTACTCTTGCCAAATCCAAAGTGGAGGAAGCTGAATCCCACAGACTCTGGGTCTCCTGGATCTTCCTGTTCCAAGATCCGTGGTCAACTTGGCTGTTTTGGCCACCATTTCAGGTGCTGCCACAGATCTCTTCTCAATGTGGAATTGTAACATAGTCCTCCCACAAACGATTTCATTGCGTTTCATTACTGGTGCTCAGGGACTTGGCTTAGTTACAATTATTAATGGTGCACATATTCATATAACTACTGTATCAGCTGCCATCTCCTTGAGTGCTCTTTAGTATATAATAAACATTATTCTTCACTGAAGTGGGGATCCAATTTCTTGTCTTCAACACGATGATCATTTACAAATCTCTCATTTCACTGACATAAGGAGGCTTATCTGAGACCTTATTGTTGAGGATAGAACGTGTTCTTCCCTGCTTCCAAGGGAGGGGGCATCCCTAAGCCCATGAACTCCAAAGTGACTCTTCTGATAGAGGCAAACTCAAATCTTGAAAGCTGTTACGGGAAGAATGGGATGGGGAGGTGTTGTGCTACTCAAAGATTCCTATGATGTGTGAATCTGGAGGGGATACACATGCACTCTGAGTGTGACATATCCCCATTTGCATGATTCAACACTATCATTTATGTGTACAGAGCAAAGATGATTGAATTCTGCCCCTCAATCAGAATTGAGGGAAACTCAGATCATGAAGAATCTGTCAAGTCTGTTCAGAAAATACAAAAGGCCAGGAAAACAGAGCTACTGTGTGTATCCCTGCTGGACTGCCATGCTCCTTAGTGCTTGGAGAAAAGCCCTCTTAGTGTCAATGCTGCATAGAATGGGAGCAGGACTTTGTAAATTGAGTTAAAATTCACATAGCATAGACCTAATCAATTTTTTCTCTTTGGAAAATTTATCTTTTATTAAAGTATAGTTGATTTACAATGTTATCTTAATTTCAAGTGTACAGAAAAATGATTCATGTATATAATATTTTTCAGACTCTTTTCTAGTATGGTTTCTAGTAGGTCTTTATTTTATATATAGTAGTGTATATATGTTAATCTAAAGTCCTAATTTATCTTCCCCATCTCCAATGTCCCTTTTTATAATCATAAGTTTGCTTTCTATGTGTGTGAGTCCATTTCTGTTTTATAAATAAGCTCATTTGTAGCATTTTTTAGATTTTACATATAAGTGATATCATACAATATTTGTCTTTCTCTGACTGACTGACTTAACTTAGTAATCTCTAGGTCCATCGGTGTTGCTACAAATGGCATTATTTCATTATTTTTATGGCTAAGTAATATTCCATTGTACTATATACTATGGGGTTTCCCAGATGGTTCAGTGATAAAGAATTCACCTGCAATGCAGGAGATGCAGGAGATGCAGGTTTGATCCTTGTGTTGGGAAGATCCCCTGGAGGAGTAAACGGCAACCTACTCCAGTATTCTTTCCTGAAAAATCCCATGGACAGAGGAGCCTGGCAGGCTACAGTCCAAAGAGTTGCAAAGAGTCAGACGTGACTGGACGACTGAGTATAAGCACAAATACATACATATATCATACCTTTTTTATCCAGTCATCTGTTGATAGACACTTAGGTTGTTTCCATGTCTTGGCTATTGTGAATAGTGCTTCTATGAACACTGAGATGCATGTATATCTTTGAATTAGAGTTTTCTCTGGATATATGAATAGGAGTGAGATTGTAGGATCAATTGGTAAGTCTATTTTTGGTTTTTTAAAAAATCTCCATACTGCTTTCACAGTGGCTACATAAATTTACATTCCCACCAGCAATGTACAAGGGTTCCTTTTCCTCCACACCCTCTCCAGCATTTATTATTAATGACTTTTTAATGATGGCCATTCTGACAAGTGTGAGGTGATACCTCATTTTAGGTTTGATCTGCATTTCTCTAATAATCAACAACATTGAGCATCTTTTCATGTGTCTGTTGGCCATCTGGATGCCTTCTTTGGAGAAATGTCTATGTAGGTCTCCTGCTCATTTTTTTATTGGGTTGTTGGTTTTTTATATATATCTCAACATTCAGAAAATGAAGATCATGGCATCCGGTCCCATCATTTCATGGGAAATAAATGGGGAAACAGTGGAAACAGTGTCAGAGTTTATTTTTGGGGGTTGAAATATCAATAACCTCAGATATGCAGATGACACCACCTTTATGGCAGAAAGTGAAGAGGAGCTAAAAAGCCTCTTGATGAAAGTGAAAGAGGAGAGTGAAAAAGTTGGCTTAAAGCTCAACACTCAGAAAACGAAGATCATGGCATCTGGTCCCATCACTTCATGGCCAATAGATGGGGAAACAGTGGAAACAGTGTCAGACTTTATTTTGGGGGGCTCCAAAATCACTGCAGATAGTGACAGCAGCCATGTAATTAAAAGACGCTTACTCCTTGGGAGAAAAGTTATGACCAACCTAGATAGTATATTCAAAAGCAGAGACATTACTTTGCTGACTAAGGTCCGTCTAGTCAAGGCTATGGTTTTTCCTGTGGTCATGTATGGATGTGAGAGTTGGACTGTGAAGAAGGCTGAGCGCTGAAGAATTGATGCTTTTGAGCTGTGGTATTGGAGAAGACTCTTGAGAGTCCCTTGGACTGCAAGGAGATTCAACCAGTCCATTCTGAAGGAGATCAACCCTGGGATTTCTTTGGAAGGAATGATGCTGAAGCTGAAACTCCAGTACTGTGGCCACCTCAGGCGAAGAGTTGACTCAGTGGAAAAGACTCTGATGCTGGGAGATATTGGGGGCAGGAGGAGAAGGGGACGACAGAGGATGAGATGGCTGGATGGCATCATGGACTCGATGGACATGAGTCTGGGTGAACTCCGGGAGTTGGTGATGAACAGGGAGGCCTGGCATGCTGCGATTCATGGGGTCACAGAGAGTCGGACACGACTGAGCGACTGAACTGAACTGAAAGAAATTCCAGCATGATGATTTTCAGTCTGATAACATAATTTTATTTTGTTTGTCCCAGGTCTTCATCGCTGTGAAGGCTTTTCTCTAGTTACGGCGAGCGGGGGCTACTCTCTGGCTGTAGTGCACAGGCTTCTCACTGTAGTGGCTTCTTTTTGCCGCGAATGGGCTCTAGGGTGCACAGGGTTTCATAGTTGCAGTCCTGGGCTCTAGAGCACAGGCTCAGTAATTGTGGCACTGGGCCTTAGTTGCCCACGGCATGTGGATTCTTCCGGGACCAAGGATTGAAGCTGAGTCTCCTATATTGGCAGGCAGATTCTCTGCCACTGAGCCAGCAGAGAAGACCTGATAATCCGTTTTAAACTTTTCTTTCAAAGAAGGGCCAGGTAAAAGTTTCAGAGAATATTATACAAAAGAAAAAGACTACAAAAGGGAGCAGCACTGCCCTATATTAGCCACAATAAATACATGTGTTAGCCTGGGCTGTAATAGCTTCACGGCGGTAAGAATTTTATATGTCACAAGGCAGGTCTCATGAAGTGACCAGAAAGGAAACAGATAGTGGTTAGTGGGTAGTGACTGGAGCATAAAATCCTTTTGTATCTGAATTGTGCACTCAATAATACAGTAAAAAACTAAATATTTTAATTTATGGAAAAAGAGTTTAATATTTATCAAATATCTAAATGTTAGATTGCTTTTGAAAAATATTTATTTATTTAGCTGCTCTGGGTCTTAGTTGCAGCATTTAAATCTTAGCTATGGCATGTGGGATCTAGTTCCCTGACCAGGGATCGAACCCAGGCCCCTTGTGTCTTAGCCAATGGACCACTAGGAGAGTCCCTGGATTGCTTTTGATTACCTTCGAAGTAAAAGATGGAATTGAAAAACTGGAAGTTTATAGATTAAGCTAAAGAGACTTTGCAAATCTTTACATCTTCATTAAAAACACCTTCCTCAGCAAAGAGTGTGAAAAGGTGTACAGAGCATACATGATAAATACAGCATATTCTTTATGATTAAAAGACTTCATACAAATTGGCAAGAAAAGCAAGCAAGTAGATAAATAAATTATTTGAACAAGAGGAAACAATTAGCAAACAAAAAGACTTAAATTATGAACCTTGCTAAAAATTTTAAAATATACATAAAAATAACAATTAGGATTTTTGAACAATTTAAACATACTATCAAGAGATGCTTATGGAATTTGATACACTTATGTACCACTGCTGGCAGTGTGAATTGCTACAACCATCTTGGAAAACAAGTTAGTGCTATATATAAAGAACAATAAAAATTATCATTTGCCTTCACATAGTAATCACATTTCTGGAAACTCGGTGTAAAAACAGACTAAATAAATAAGAAGTGATGCGACTTGTAGAAAGGAAAGAGGAAAAGAGAGTAGGAAGTTAAGTTGCAAAGAAGAAGGAAAGAAAGAAAACATTAGGGCCTTAATTAAATTATGGAACAATGTGGCTTATGAAGTCCTATGTAACCTACAAAAGATAAGTAAAATGCTTACTATGCAATGCTCAGTAAAAGAAAGTAGTGTATATTCTTTGGCAGGTAATAAACTAACTACCATGCAAAAACAGAGCATGCATATCATTAGCATTAGCAGGGAATTTTAAACAGTGAAAATAGTTGGGATTTGCTCTATCTTTGGTGGCTCAGAGGTTAAAGCGTCCGCCTCCAAAGCGGGAGACCGGAGTTTGATCCCTGGGTCAGGAAGATCCCCTGGAGAAGGAAGTGGCAATCCACTCCAGTATTCTTGCCTGGAGAATCCCATGGACAGAGAAACCTAGTAGGTTACAGTCCATGGGGTCGCAAAGAGTTGGACACGATTGAGCAACTTCACATAATCACATTAACAATAGTACTAAAGCATAGGTAGTGTTGAGGAGAAGGCTGATGCAATCACCAACTCTTCATTGCTCACAGAACAGCTTTTAATTGATTCTAGAAGTTTCTGGAATAGGGATAACAAAGAAAAAAATAGGAAAAAATAAAAGGAAATAGATTATTTTATTTAGTTTTTTTTTTTTTTTAAGCCAGGAGATGCCTAAGTGCATGGACTTTCTATATACATATGAAAGAAAATTATTCAGGTAAATAATTGTTCACATCTCTCTGCAAGCTTCAGGAAAGCACTTGATAAAATCTTCTGAATAGAGACTGAGAATTGAGTCACTTATTGGCACCTTGTTGTATTAATCATCACCATCAAATAATAAACTATTTCTTAGTCACTCCATTGTACATGCTTCACTGGCCTTTACCTGATAACAATGTACCTCACTCTAGCTACAAAGATACTTTTTCTAGAGTATGGGAAAATCTGGCCTTTTGGACAGACTTCCTCCCACCTCTCATCCATTTTAGATTCCTCTGACCTTTGGTTCCCCAGTGTGGTCAGAGGGGAGGGTGCAAAGGGAAAGACTGCCCTATTGTAGGTTCTTCTAGCTGGTATCAGGGAACCGGCTTTCCTTTTTAATGATTAATAGCAACATGGTGGAATTTTTCTATTGTTCAGGTGTCATTTCTAAGCTTTCCATTGCTGGCAGCCTGGCACCAAAAAAAAAAAAAAAAACCAAAAAAACCCCTCAAACAACCCCAGAAACCGCTGCTCTGGCTTGGGATAAATGCGCTGCAGTTTCTGAGCTGACAACTTTAGATGGAAGAGATGTCATTCACAACCATGCCTGCTTTTGCCTCCTCCACTGTGAAAACTACAAGTGTCCGTTTCCTTTTAATACCTAAGTCCAAAACTACAGCACAAGAGAGTTCTGTTTCCTGCCTCCCACTCCCACAGTCGCAAGACTGTCTTTTTGACGGCTTATTACAATCTTTATAATTGAGATGTCGGTTGTTTTTCTAAGCACTCACATTCATGGTTTTAGAATACCTTGAAACACCAGGTACAGTTTAGCTTTCTGAGGACAGCAAAGCTCCAGCTCTGATCTCCCAGAATGTGCTGGGCTCTGAGGGGATGCTTCTGGAAAGGAGCCCTGGGGAAAGTAGTGGCTGTTTGCTAGCAAGGTGTTAGTGCAGTAAGACTTTCATATAAATAACTACCTACGGGCCTTATACTCTCAGTGCAATTCTTACCTGAGACTGACAGATCATTTGCTGTTCTGTACTAAAGAGCTGATATGATTTGGCTCTTGGTAAAGAATTCACTCCCTTAATGAAACTGATATGGATAATAAACTTGGGGCAAGAATCCTGACTGTAAATATAGTGCTGCACCCAGGATTGATTAAAATCCATGTAGGCAATCAGTCAAAAAAGATGAAAAGCTGTGTTTCATGTATGGAATACTGAATGCAATTTCTTGCCTGCCTCATCAGGGCAGTGTTTTTTTTGTTTTTTCTTTAAATAAAAGTGCTTTCTTTCCCTTATTCTAGTTTTTTACTTTATTTTATTTACAAACATATCTGCTGCTACTGCTGCTAAGTCGACTTCAGTCGTGTCCGACTCAGTGCGACCCCATAGACAGCAGCCCACTAGGCTCTGCCGTCCCTGAGATTCTCCAGGCAAGAACACTAGAGTGGGTTGCCATTTCTTTCTCCAATGCATGAAAGTGAAAAGTGAAAGTAAAGTCACTCAGTCGTTTCTGACTCTTCATGACCCCATGGACTGCAGCCTACCAGGCTCCTCTGTCCATGGGATTTTCCAGGCAAGAGTACTATAGTAGGTTGCCATTGCCTTCTCTAATAAACATATCATAACATACCAAGTATTACAGGAAACAAGAAAAAATGCCAAATGGAATCATGACACTAAAGAGAATTAAAAGCAGTTTTAAGAAATCTTTATATTAAAAAAATCTTAATATTGCTGCAATTTTATGATGATTAGAAAACTTTTTGTTTTCATGTGGACCATTTTTAAAGTCTGTTGAGTTTGCTACGATATTATTTCTGTTTTTTGTTTTGATTTTTTGGCTATGAGGTATGTGGGATCTTAGTCTCCCCCATCAGGGATCGAATCCTCACCTCCTACATTAGAAGGTGAAGTCTTAACCACTGGACAGCCAGGGAAGTCCCTATTGTTGCAATTTTAGAAAAAAAAAAAAGCAAGTTCAGTTTGCAGAGACTGATGGCAGCCTTGGCAGGTTTCACTGGTGGACTCTTCGGCAAGGGCTGATGAGGCTCATCTTCATTTGAGACTGACAGTTGATATGTGGGTTTTCCATGCGCCAAACTCCTGTGCTCAGAGGGGTCATACTTCCACCAAACTCTCTATAAGAGAACATTAGAGAAGAGGCCATAAAAGGCAAGGATCCCCAGAATCTGCTCAATGTTAGGGCCCATTTCATGATGGATTTATTTCCTTTCTTGTTTATGCTTTTTCCTTGATGTAGCTGGGCCTCAGTTTCCAATTCTGTAAACGGAAATCGTTACCCCTCATGCGATTGCTTGGAGAAATAAAGAGCTTCCAATGAATGAATAAAGTACCTGGCACAGTTTATGGCCAGTGCAGAGGACTAAACAGATGACAGATAAAACATAATGAAAGATTTAAGATATCATAATCTGCAATGAGAAAAGGTGCTTATTTCCTGCATGTGATTGATACTCTTTTAAAAATCTTGAATCTATTGCAGTAGGTTCTAATACATGAATTTATTTTTACTTCATCTACCTAAATCTAAGAGCCCTTGAAATAATATGAAAAATATTGAACTATATTTTATTACCAGAGCCCAAATCTTTTTTTCTTTTTTAAAACTAGAATGACAGATTCCAGGAAAGCTTAAAAATATACAGAATCCTATTCTTTTACTCATACATATATTCTATTTCTTCCAGTTCTACTCCACAATAGTCACTACTTTTGTGTGACTGAAGAAATAAGCAATCATCTTCCCTGATAATCTCCCTCATATATGGTCTTGGCTCTGAATTATCAGAATTCTTTGCCATTAAGTTTGACCTCTTTCTTCCCCTCTCATTCTCCTAACCAAAGCTTAGTCTATATCCTCAACTCATGATTTGCAAATTTGACAGAGCCTCTGACATTTAGAATATCTGATTCTTTGATGATCATCTTGATATCAAGGCTAAGTTAGATTTAAAGTAAATAACAGTTGTAATTAGTGGTTCTGTGTTTAATTTCTCCAGAAACAAATGTTCTTTGGTTCACTGTCTTTACATCTGACTTTACATTCAAATTCTCTCAACAGTTAAAACTTAACAGATGAAACTGGTACAGCCACTAGGGGGAATAGTATGGAGAGTTCTTAAAAATCTAGGAGTAAAACCTCCATGTGACCCAGTAATGCCATTATGGGGCATATACCCTCAGGAAATCACAACTGAGAAAGACACATGTACCGCACTGTTTACTGCAGCACTATTTACAATAGCTAGGACACAGCCACCATCCACTGGATCATCGAAAAAGCAAAAGAGTTCCAGAAAAACATCTATTTCTGCTTTATTGACTATGACAAAGCCGTTAACTGTGTGGATCACAATAAACTGTAGAAAATTCTGAAAGAGATGGGAATACCAGACCACCTGAGCTGCCTTTTGAGAAATCTATATGCAGGTCAAGAAGTGACAGTTAGAACTGGACATGTAACAACAGACTGTTTCCAAATAGTGAAAGAAGTACATCAGGGCTGTATATAGTCACCCTGCTTATTTAACTTCTATGCAGAGTACATCATGAGAAATGCTAGACTGGAAGAAACACAAGCTGGAATCAAGATTGCCAGCAGAAATATCAATAACCTCAGATATGCAGGTGACACCACTCTAATGGCAGAAAGTGAAGAGGAACTAAAAAGCCTCTTGATGAAGGTGAAAGAGGAGAGTGAAAAAGTTGGCTTAAAGCTCAACATTCAGAAAACGAAGATAATGGCATCTGGTTCCATCACTTCATGGGAAATAGATGGAGAAACAGTGGAAACAGTGTCAGACTTTATTTTGGGCTCCAAAATCACTGCAGATGGTGACTGCAGCCATGAAATTAAAAGACGCTTACTCCTTGGGAGAAAAGTTATGACCAACCTAGACAGTATATTCAAAAGCAGA
The DNA here is from genome assembly GCA_006408675.1 of Madoqua kirkii. Lineage (NCBI taxonomy): Eukaryota > Metazoa > Chordata > Mammalia > Artiodactyla > Bovidae > Madoqua > Madoqua kirkii. The sequence continues at coordinate 17,901 of SJYC01119020.1, forward strand.
GACATTACTTTGCCGACAAAGGTCCGTCTAGTCAAGGCTATGGTTTTTCCAGTGGTCATGTATGGATATGAGCGTTGGACTGTGAAGAAAGCTGAGCACCAAAGATTGTTGCTTTTGAACTGTGGTGTTGGAGAAGACTCTTGAGAGTCCCTTGGACTGCAAGGAGATCCAACCAGTCCATTCTGAAGGAGATCAGTCCTGGGTGTTCATTGGAAGGATTGATGCTAAAGCTGAAGCTCCAGTACTTTGGCCACCTCATGCAAAGAGTTGACTCAGTGGAAAAGACCCTGATGCTGGGAGGTATTGGGGGCAGGAAGAGAAGGGGACGACAGAGGATGAGATGGCTGGATGGCATCACGGACTCGATGGACATGAGTTTGAGTGAACTCCAGGAGCTGGTGATGGACAGGGAGGCCTGGCATGCTGCAGTTCATGGGGTCGCAGAGTCAGACACGACTGAGCGACTGAACTGAACTGAACTGAACTGAGGACACAGAAGCAACCTAGATGTCCATTGACAGATGAATGGATAAATAAGTCGTGGTATGTATACACAATGGAATATTACTCAGCTATAAAAGGGATGCATTTGAGTCAGTTCTAATGAGGTGGATAACCTAGAGCCTATTATACAGAATGAAGTCAGTCAGAAAGAGAAAGATAAACATCATATATTAATGCATATATATGGAATTTAGAAAGATGGTCCTATTGATCCTATTTTCAGGGCAGCAAAGGAGACGCAGATATAAAGAACATACTCTAGGTCAGTCAGGGAGGGAGAGGGTGGGATGACTTGAGAGAGTAATACTGAAACAGGTATGTTACCATATGTAAAATAGATAGCCAGTGGGAATTTGCTGCATGATGTTGGGAACCCAAAGTCAAATCCAGTGCTCTGTGACAACCTAGAGGGGTACGATGATGAGGAAGGTGGGAGGGAGGATTAAGAGGGAGGGGGCATATGTATACCTATGGCAGGTTCATGTTGATGTATGGCAGAAACCATCTTAATATTGTAAAGTAATTATCCCCCAATTACAAATAAAACAAAATAAAAAACTTAGCAGAGGGTAGGATAACAACATACAGAATGCTGAGAAGTAATTTTAAACCAATATTCTTGTTTCACTGAGCTAGTTCTAGAAAGGAAAGAGGGGTTAATTTGTGCTCCCTCACATGTGTGCAGCACCCACTGTAGGCAGAGTTCTATTTTGGTGACTGTGGGAAATCACCAAAAATGTGGAAAAATTGACCCCTGCACACTGAGTGACTCATGTAAGTTTTAAAAGGTGGGGACTTTCAAGAGATCTATTTGTCCAGGTTCCCTATTTCTAGGTATGTCTCTGGTTGTGTCAATAAATAAGCAAATGCAGCTCAGTTTTCTGTCTATGGATGGGGAATGCTCATATTCAGTCACCACAGAGGGTTGTTCTGGAGTATATGAAGTGTACCATGTGTGTGAGTGTGTGTGTGTGTCTGTGAGAGAGAGAGAGTGAGAAAGAGAGACACGAGAGACACTTGACCTTGGAGCTATATAACTTCCAGCATCTTTCCCTACCTCTCTTTACTCTGGCCTTAGTATTACCTGTGGACTGCAAGGAGATCAAACACATCACTCCTAAAGGAAGTCAGTCCTGAATATTCACTGGAAGGACTGATGCTGAAGCTGAAGCTCCAATATTTTGGCCACCTGATGAGAATGACTCATTGAAAAAGACCCTGATGCTGGGAAAGATTGAAGGCAGGAGAAGGGGAAGACAGAGGTTGAGATGGTTGGATGGCATCACTGACTCAATGGACATGGGTTTGAGCAAGCTCCAGGAGCTGGTGAAGGACAGAGAAGCCTGGAGTGCTGTAGTCCTTGGGGTGGCAAAGTCAAACAAGACTGAGCGACTGAACTGAACTGATCCTGCCTTGAATCCAGGGTAGACACAGAAGGGAATTAAAGGATAGGTTTGCCAATGTGTGACATATTGCAAAGAAATGTGTCAGCTGGTGAAAAGAGTTTGGTCTTCTACCAGCAGCTTAGTGCACCCGGCAGAACTTCGGGAATGGAGCCAGCAGCAGGTTCTGGCCATCAGGCCTGAGAACGTGGTGGGGACACTCCCAGCAGACAAGCAAGGCCTCCCATAATGAAATGTGACAGTGTTCCCACTGGTGGGAGGCCCTGTGGAGAGGACCGGAGAGTGCTGGTAGTTAGGGAAGGATTTGCATAATTACATTCACCTGAGGGGCTCCATTTACCCAACAATGGGTCTCATTGTGGTAAAGCCAGCAGCTGGCCACATGGTTAGAACAATGTGAGCTGTGGCCTTGTTCTTCCAAAACAAGTGCTTGGACTCTGAAAAATGACAATTAGCATTTGGAATGGTATATAGTTATTAATAGTACAAATCTTAGCATGGTGTGTAACAACTCCACATTATGGGGCATGTCTTCATATATGATACATGTATTACTTCATCCTACAGCCGAAGGATTATATAACACTAATAATACCATATCTATACTTACACTGTATACAGCTTCCTAGTATATATATAAATATATTTGAGACTTATGTGTTTCAGTCCCCATGAGCACAGTGAGATGACTCTTAAAGTAGAAGTTTTCTCCTAATTTTTGGAAAAGAATGATTTATTTAAGAATTTTCCTGTGTGAGACACGTATTGTTTTAAGTTTCGGGACAGTCTCTTTAGTTCTCTGACTCAGAAAGTATCGTGGATTTCAGAGTGTTAATCGGAACTTACAGGGGAGGTGCCTGATGTCCAAGGCTGTGTGCTCACCATCAGTGGAACTCCGTGGCTGGGGGAATGTTTACCCAAGACTCCAAATAGACAGAGTGGAGATATGAAGACAGCAAATACAGTGCCAGCTCGTTTCCGGTATTGCCCACATTTACATTAGAAAGGAAGGGGGGGAGGCAGGGGCAGGCTGGGTAGTTTTAGGGGTAATTCCTTTTATTATGCCCAGTAATTGTTCTGTCCCTCACATTTAGAGCTCAGGATGCATTTCTAAGGGGAAAAGGACCCCCACAAGGGTTTGCTTCCCCAGTGTGAGTGTGAGCATGCCTGCTCAGTCAAGTTCCACTTAAGACCTGCCTTAACTAAGGACAAGTTTAAAATATCATTTTGTAAGAAGAGCAACATCTTCAAGTTCTTGTTAGTGCTTTACTAAAAAGTAGGGAAATGAGGAAGAGGAAGGCTCCCTCTTTTGAAACCCATCTACACTCAGCTTAATGCAAAAGGCAGGTATTAGCTTTAGCAATTTCCTCCTGATTTTCTGATCAGATATAGAAGCAAGAAGCTAACAGGATCCCAAAGCCAGGAGTAGGTCCAAGTGGCTTTGGTTCTGACCCTGTCTTTCAGAGATGGGGTCCTGATGAATGACAAACACATTACAACGATGCTTTTTATCTTCCTTCCACAACAGACACTGGGAATTCAAGTGAAGACACCTTGCTACCAGGGAGAATGCTCCTTCCCAGGGAGACGATGGGAATGCAAACTGGCGGATGCATGGTGGGGGCACACGCAGGAAGCCTCAGGAGGGGCTGTTGCTCAGGCTACCTCTAGGTCTCACCACCCAGCCTCCTACACCAGTCTCTGCACCATCCATTCCTAGCCCCAGGCTGAGCTCTCTAAAATACACACACAAAAAAGTTTTAGAAGCATTTTTAGATTTCTAAAAAACACACTTCCTTGAAACTCTCCTGGTCCCCATAGTCTATGGTGTGTGTTCATGTTCAATCGTGTTGACTCTTTGCAACTCCATGGACTATGGCCCACCGGGTTCCTCTGAATTTTCCAGGCAAGAATACTAGAATGAATTGCTGTTTCCTCCTACATGGGATCTTCCCCACCCAGGGATGGAACCTGTGCCTCCTGCATTGGCAGGCAGATTCTTTACCTCTGAGCCACCCACCTAGGAAGCCCCTGTCTATAGTAGTGGTCCCTAAACCTCGTGGTTATCAGGGCCATCTGGGCACAACTCCAGCCCCAAACCTTCAGAAACAGAATTTCCAGGGGCAGACAGACATAGAAAGGAAATCTTTATTTACATTTTACTTTAGCTTTGAAAGAACTCAAGCTTTCATAATATATGTTTCCATGGAAATTTCATTTTCCTCCTACATGCATCTGAGGATTCCTACGTTAAAGGGAAGGAGATTCAGAGATTTTCCTTGTTTTTTCTTTTACCTATTATCCCAACTTTTTCCTTTTTTTATTTTTATTTATTTTTTTGCATTTTATCTTTATTACTATTTTTTAATTTTACAATACTGTATTGGTTTTGCCATACATCAACATGAATCCGCCACAGGTGTACACGTGTTCCCCAAAATATTTTATTTATTTGCTATACTCTCTGTCTCTCTCTCTCTGTATACACACACACACACACACACACACACACACACACATATTTCAATGGAATATAATTGCTTTAAATGTTAATTTCTGAAGTACAATGAAGTAAATCAACTATATGTATACTTTTTCCCTGAACAGTTTGGTGGTCTCCCTATCTTGTATTTGTTTCAAAAGATCACCCACTCCCTGCTTTCCCCAGGGTTATCACCACCACTAGGCAGACACTAATTCAATTCAGTTTAGTCACTCAGTCCTGTCCAACTCTTTGCGACCCCATGAATCACAGCACGCCAGGCCTCCCTGTCCATCACCAACTCCCGGAGTTCACTCAGACTCACGTCCATCGAGTCCGTGATGCCATCCAGCCATCTCATCCTCTGTCATCCCCTTTTCCTCCTGCCCCCAATCCCTCCCAGTATTAGAGTCTTTTCCAATGAGTCAACTCTTCCCATGAGGTGGCCAGAGTACTGGAGTATCAGCTTTAGCATCATTCCTTCCAAAGAAATCCCAGGACTGATCTCCATCAGAATGGACTGGTTGGATCTCCTTGCAGTCCAAGGGACTCTCAAGAGTCTTCTCCAACACCACAGTTCAAAAGCATCAATTCTTGGGCGCTCAGCTTTCTTCACAGTCCAACTCTCACATCCATCCATGACCACAGGAAAAACCATAGCCTTGACTAGATGGACCTTTGTTGGCAAAGTAATGTCTCTGCTTCTGAATATACTATCTAGGTTGGTCATAACTTTTTGAGTCTTCTCCAACACCACAGTTCAAAAGCATCAATTCTTGGGCGCTCAGCTTTCTTCACAGTCCAACTCTCACATCCATCCATGACCACAGGAAAAACCATAGCCTTGACTAGATGGACCTTTGTTGGCAAAGTAATGTCTCTGCTTCTGAATATACTATCTAGGTTGGTCATAACTTTTCTTCCAAGGAGTAAGCGTCTTTTAATTTCATGGCTGCAGTCACCATCTGCAGTGATTTTGGAGCCCAAAATAAAGTCTGACACTGTTTCCCCATCTATTTCCCATGAAGTGATGGGACCAGATGCCATGATCTTCGTTTTCTGAATGTTGAGCTTTAAGCCAACTTTTTCACTCTCCTCTTTCACTTTCATCAAGAGGCTTTTTAAGTTCCTCTTCACTTTCTGCCATTAGAGTGGTGTCATCTGCATATCTGAGGTTATTGATAGTTCTCCCAGAAATTTTGATTCCAGCTTGTGTTTCTTCCAGTCCAGTGTTTCTCATGATGTATTCTGCATAAAAGTTAAATAAGCAGGGTGACTATATACAGCCTTGATGGACTCCTTTTCCTATTTGGAACCAGTCTGTTGTTCCATGTCCTAATTAGTGGATAATAAAGCTTAACTAATGAGTGAGGAGGGCTTCCCTGGTGACTCCAACTATAAAGAATCCACCTGCAATGCAGAAGACCCAGGTTCAATCCGAGTTGGGAAGATCCCCTGGAGAAGTAAATGGCAACCCACTCCAGTATTCTTGCCTGAGAAAACCCATGGACAGAGGGGCCTGGTGAGCTATAGTCCATAGGGCTGCAAAAGAGTCAGACATGGCTTAGTAACTGAAAAACAACAACAACAACTGAATGGGGAAGACTAAAGGTAGAACAGGAAACAAGACAATATTCACTGTCAGGCACCACTGCTGCTAGAAGGAGTTGGCCTTTCCCACCGTTTGAGGAGTAATAGGATGTTACTGCCGTTGTTATGCCCTGACCTTACCTGCTCCCTGCCCCCAGAGTGCCCTCTTCCCATCTTCTCTCCTTCTCTCTCCCCCAACTGTCAAATGACTGTATTCCCTCCAAATTCATGTGTTGAAGCCCTAACCTCCAAATATAAGGAATATTTATTTGGAGGTGGGGACCTTAGGAGGTGATTAGATTTAGATGAGGTCATGAGTATGGAGCCCCAAGATAGGATTGGTGACCTTATAAGGAGAGAAGAGACCAGAGTTCTCCGTGCGGGAACACAGCAAGAAGGTGGCTGTCTACAAACCAGGCTGGGAGCCCCCACCAGGAACTGAATCCACGGGCAGTTTAGACTTTCAGCTTCCAAAACTGTGAGAAATAACATCTGTTGTTTAAGCCACCCATGTACATGCTAAGTCACTTCAGTTGTGTTTGACTCTGTGGGACCCATGTGTGTGCATGCTAAGTCAGTTTAGTTGTGTCCAATTCTGTGCAACCCTATGGACAGTAGCCTGCCAGGTTCTTCTATCCATGGGATTTTCCAGGCAAGAATACTGGAGTGGGTTGCCATTTCCTTCTCCAGGGGATCTTCCCTATCCAGGGTTTGAACCCAAGTCTCTTATGTCTCCTGCATTGGCAGGCAGGTCCCTTACCACTAGTGCCACCTTGGAGTCTACAGTAATTTGTAATAGATGCCCAAACCAATAGGTCACTGCCTCTCCTCTCCAAACTTCCAATATCATCTCCTATTTGAGGTGTTTCTCTGGGAAAAATCTGTAAGACGCAAGACTTGGAGGCATCTTCCTCAAGCTCTGAGAGGCTCCCTGTTTGGTCTGCAGACAAGGTTAGCCCTTTTTGCATTAGTCTTCCCCTCCACCCAAGTTCCTGGGCCTTGCACTTAACAGACAATATTAGTATGTGTCGATCCCAAATAAGAAAGAGCAGTGCTCTCCAAGTATAAATTCTTTAATTTTTCTGTACACCATCAGATTTTTAAATTGCAAATATCTCCTTTGCTGATATCCTAAAAAGCTCTCCAGATGATTCTCCTGATCATGTCTGGGAACCAACAGCCTTCCCTTCTGTGGAAGATCCTTCTGGGAATCTTGTCCATCTTGAGGATTCCCACTAACCCCAGAAGAGTCTCACTGACTTTTGCTCCCTGAAGCTTTCTGTAACTCTGCCCAAAAGAGCTTTTCCTTTTCTCATACTGCTATACTTTGAACCAATTTGAAATCATTCATCACATGATAGTGGGATTTGGGGGTTGTCACTTCAGACTTCTGCACTGGTCTGACAGCAACTTGAGGTCAAATCTTGCTCATGATGGTGTTCCTGGTGTCCAACGTGCTTGGCCCAGAGTGGAGTTTTGTGTGCTTACTGAATAAAATAAGAGCTGGATTGATAAGCATCTGTTGTATTAGGCAATTAATTGAGAGAGAAGCATTAACATACATACATTGACTACCATGTGTGAAATAGAAAGCTAGTGGGAAGCTGCTGCATATCACAGGGAACTCAGCTCAGAGCTCTGTGATGACAAAGAGAGATGGGATGCTGGGTGGGGTAGGAGGCAGGCTTAAGAGGGTGGGGATATATGTATACTTCAATAGCTGATTCATGTTGTTGTACAGCAGAAACTAACAGAACATTGTAAAGCAATTACACTCCAATTAAAAATAAGTTTTTTTTTTTTTAAGAAGAGGTCTCTGATGACCGTGGGCTACTGCCTATGGTTGTGCAGGCTGGGACCTGCACACAAGTGCCTGACTGATGAGGGTGCCTTGATGGAATCTTATCCACAGTCCACTCTCCTAGCCACGGCCTCTGCCTTGTGTGCCTCAGCCCAGTGGAGGGATGCCGTTTACTGACTGATCTACCCAGAGGTCATGTTTTTGCAGATTGTCAGCTAGAGGAGGGATCGTGAGTTCACTTAGGGGCACTGAGTATGCAGTCCCTGGGGCCGTGTGGCTCCCACCTCCTGAGGTTGGAGTCCGTGGTTGCAACCCTACTGAGTCATTTCATTCCTCTTTCTCTGTGAAGGGGGAAAACCTATCACAAAGTTAAATGAAATATTTTAGAAAGGCCATCACTGCTACGTATTTGGAAAATGTTCAGAGCCCAAGATGTTTCCACAGGCACCTCAAATTCAACATGTACAAAACAGAAGTTATCACCTCTCCAGGGCAGACCTGGCCTCCACTGTGCTTCCTTCAATGGGTATATCCGATTGCCCAAGCTAAAAAGCGATCCTGCACCACCACTCTCCAGTCCACCCACAGGTCCTACTGGGTCAACCTCAAAAAATGAATCTGATCCTCTTCCCTCCCTTCTTGGCTGCTGGTCCACCTCAGTCCCTGATCCTCTTGACTACATTTTGTCAATAGCTTCTTGCCATCCCCTGTTATATCTGGTCTTTCTTCACAAGTTACTCTGCCAGGCATCATTTTTAACCATAATATTTTATCTTTGATGTACTTATTTCATATGCAAAGTATAGAATTTCAAACTACTTTTTCTTTCCATTGCCAAGCCTCTTTACAACTGCTATTATCAGGATTTATTAATAGAAGATAAAACCTATTGCTCCACAACTTCCCACCACTAGGTATCTTTTAAATGACTGAAACCAGGACCTTATTCTCAGGCTAAGATCCTGGAATGTCTTTCCTTTACTCTCAGCCCCCACTGGATGTGTCCAGATTCTCTTGCTTGGTATACAAGTCCGTTCACTTCTGTGTCAGCCTACCATTCTGCCCTTTCCAGCTGCTCCATACTGTGCATGAGGCAGTTTCTTGGGGGTGCCATGTTGCATCAGACTTCCTTGGCTTTGCACACGCTGTTCCCTAAACCTGTGCCTTCCCCCCTTGTCTGTTAGCTTCTTCCCTGCTGCTAAGTCGCTTCAGTTGTGTCCGACTCTGTGCAACCCCATAGACGGCAGCCCACCAGGCTCCGCCATCCCTGGGATTCTCCAGGCAACCCCTAGATGAATCTAAACCTCCCTCTGTTTCTCTGTCCCTTCTCTGTATAACAGTACACCTCTCATTGTAGCACTTCATGTTCACATGAAATCATTTGTTTAATTTCTTCCATGGGACCTTGACTTCATCAAAAGTGATGTGCCATTCATTTTTCTCTCCCTAGCATTCACTGAAGTGTCTAGTATTTATTTTGTGTGAAGTAAATCTTTCTTGGATTGACAGCCTATCAACAGAGACACCAAGAGTGCTACCGTGAAATACACAACTAAGAAGAATGAGTTACATGCATGCATATTGATTATAATTTCATAGTGATATGTATGGAACACCTCTATTCTTTGTAAAAGGCAAGGGAAAAAATAACTCTTTACATTTGTTTTTGCCTATCTGAATTAGTGAAGTGGATGAAAGAAATCCTAGATGCGATCCTGGGTTAACCTGGCAAGTGAGGTTGAAGAAAGGAGGAGAAGGGTGATTTTTCTTTATAACTGTCACAAAGAGTGAATGTTGCTTTTGTAAAAATCAGTTAAGAAAAATAAAGTAAATGGTTGATGAATGAGTAAATAGGCTTCAGGAGACACATTTTCAGAAAAGAAGGGATATTGTGGCTGTCATGCAAATACTAAAAAGAAGAAAATAAAAATCCCCAGAACATACAGTTACAATATTACTATTTACTCTCTTAAGGATTTTTCTCTCTCCTGCAAGAATTTCTACAGGCTTCTTTTTAAAAGGCAGTTCTGTTAAAACTCTTATGCATTTGTTAATATTGATAGATCATTAACTGCAGTGCAGGACACAGAGGTGGAGCCTAGAAGGAGAAAGTTTTAGGAGTCGGTGCCAACTGAAGCTCAATCAGAAATAAAGATAAGCTCTGGCAGTATTATAATTATCAGGAAAATTATTACTTTGAAAAGATTCAAAGTTCACACAGTTTTTCTGGAGAAAGGTCACTGGGTAGCTCAGGTTGAAGAGAAAGGTGCCTGACTTCTGGGAAAGGGGAATGTTCAAGGTCCAGGCTCTAGGGAAAGCACTATAGCAAGGAAGCAAATACTGGACTTGCCTGGTAGTACAGTGGATAGCAATCTGCCTGCCAATGCAGGGGTCATGGGTTTGATCCCTGGTCTGGGAAGATTCCACAGGCCACAGAGCAACTAAGCCCATGCACCACCACTACTGAGCCTTCGCTCTGGAGCACATGAGCCACAACTGCCGAGGCTGAGTGCGGCAGTTACTGAAGCCCACATGCCTCGAGCCTGTGCTCAGCAAGAAGAGAAGCCACCATATGATAAGCCTGTGCACTGCAACTGGAGAAATCCCACAGGCAGCAACAGAGACCCAGTGCAGCCAAAAATAAAATAAAATAATTCATAAGAAGCAAATACTTTTCAAGTGTCTGCAGTTAGTTAGAGAGGGACGTGGGTGGTAGTGGGCAAAGTCTAAGAAAGTTTTTTTTTTAATATAAAAGCATAAAAGTTAGATAGTTAGACAAAGGAAGTTAGATAAAATAGATCTGGCGGTCACTATGAAAGTAGAAGCAGTGAGAATGTTTCATCATGAGAATATGCTGTGGAGCTCTTATACTTTAGTCAACATCGAAGACAATGAGAGCCACCAACTCATTTCAAGTATTTGATAAAAACAAAAGTCAAACCAAATACTTTCCACAAGTATAATTTTACAAGAAATTTTCTACCAAAGGAAAGAAAATCCACAGGCCTCTTGGGCTCCTACCCACAGTCCTAGTACAAGAAAATCAAGTTTAAAACAGCAAGCACATACAAATGAGTCTACATACAAAACAGAAAGAGGCTTATAGACACAGAAAACAACCTATGTTTACCAAAGGGGAAAGGGAGGAGGGGAAGGATAAATTAGGAGTATGGGATTAATGGATAGAAATTACTTTACATAAAATAGATAAGCAACAGGATTTACTATATAGCACAGAAAACAAAGGGCTTCCCAAGTGGTGCTAGAGGTAAAGAACTCACCTGCCAGTGCAGTGGACATAGGAGACATGGGATCGATCCCTGCATTGGGAAGATCCCCTAGAGAAGGACACTCTAATGTTCTTGCCTGGAGAATCCCATGGATAGAGAAAACTGGTGGGCTATAGTCCATAGGGTAGCAAAGAGTCAGACATGACTGAAGTGACTTAGCACACATGCACAGGAAACTATTTTCAATATTTTATTATAACCTATAATGGAAAATTATCTGAAAAGAGTATATATATATAATTTGTATGTATATATAATATATATGCATGTATGTGTGTGTATATATATATGTATGTACGTATAATTTGCTGTACACCTGAAATGAACATAATATTGTAAATCAACTGTACTCCAATAAAAAACAGTAGAACAGCCTTGAGGGGGAGAGGAAGAGAAGGCACATTGTGGGAATACACTGGGCTCCTCTGGATCAGTAAAATAGGGGCGGCAGGCCCTTTTTCTGGAAAGGGCCAGGTAGTAAATATTTTAGACTTTCTGAGCTAAAAGAAAATTCCAGAATCTTTATGACAAGAGGGAAGAATAATTTTCCACCACTTTTTTTATAGACCAAATTCAAAACTATTTATAGACAGTGAAATCTGAATTTCATATCATTTTAATGCCCTATAAAATAGTATTCTTTTTTAGCTTTTAAAAAAGTTTAGTTATTCTTAATTGGAGGATAGTTGCTTTGTGATGTTGTGTTGGTTTCTGCCATGCATCAGTATGAATCAGCCATAGGTACATACATGTCCCCTCTCTCCTGAACTTCCCTTCTACCTCCCATCCCTTCCCACCATTTTTTCCACCATTTGAAAAACATTCTTTGCTCATGGGTCATATAAAACCATGTGGTAGGATGACCTTGCCCTATAGTTTGATGATCCCAGACATAGAGTATTTCTGGGTCATGACGAGGATCCATAATTGGTCAAGGACCTACCAGTTCAAGCTGAATTTGGGCCTGACTTCAGAATCCTTCTCAATATGGTGGCACTGCCAGTACAACCACAGAAGTGGGGAAGGGCCTGCCTGCCTGCCTGCCTGCCAGCCTGCCTGCAATGCGATGGCCATCCCTCTAGTCAATGTGCAAAAACTGTTCAGGTATCAGCTGGATTCATCCTGCCCTTTCAGGTGTGGGTGCATTTGACTCAGTCGTCCATCCCCAGTCTTAGGATTTCACTTATTCCCCACAGAGCTAGCAAGCTCATGCTAAAGAGCAATATCTTCTGCTGCATTAGGTTAGTTTATGAATTTGCTTGCCCTTGTTTTCATTATTACTTCAACCAGATTGGGAAATTCAGCAGTTATTATTTTCAAATCAAATCCACAGAATTAATAAAGATTTGGAGATATAATGATGATTTACATGGGAGCAGTAACAGCACCTGTTCAGCATTATCATTAACATCATCATAGCAACACTCTCAGACAACTGGCTTTTTTCCTGACACTTATATTAGCTTACTTAATCCTTCAGTAGTCACTGCAAATAGACTTTTTAAAGAACAATTCTTATACCACTTTACAAAAAAAAAAAAAAACAAAAAAACTGAAAGCAAAAGAAACTAAGTAACTTGCTAATTGCAGAGCTAGCTAGCAGTAGAGCTGAATTTTGAACATAGCAACCTGGAGCTAGAGTTCTTCCTCCATACGAGGTCCATCTACAATGTTTAGTTGAACATTGGACATTTTTTTTCTTTTTAAAAAATATTTATTTGGTTAGTTATTTTTGGCTGTACTGGGTCTTCCTTGCTGCGCACGGGCTTCCTCTAGTTGACATGCATGGTTTTCTCATTGCAGCGGCTTCTCTGTTGTGGAGCCTGGGCTCTAGGGTGTATGGGCTTCAGTAGTTGTGGCCCACAGGCTTAGCTGCCCCGTGGCATGTGGGATCTTCCTGGACCAGCGACTGAATCTGTTCCTCCTGCATTGGCAGGCAGATTCTTTCCCACTGAGACACCAGGGCAGTGCCCTGGCCTTTTTTTTTTTTTTTTTTTAAAGTATTTGGCTGCACTGGGTCTTAGTTGTGGCACACAAGATCTTCTATTTTTTGTTGTCAGGAGCTGGAGTCACTGTAAGTAGTGGCTCTAGAACTTTGCTGTGCTCACTCCATCTTCAACAGAAAAAGGTACATGCGCTAGCCCACATTTTGCAACCCTCATTAAAGCAAGTGATGGCATGCTGGAACACAGTTAGGCTTGACCAGCACAGAAAGAGATCTTCCACCTCATTTCTGCCTTTCAGATAAATGAGTGGATCCACTGATGGAACCTAATCATGTTAAGAACTGAGTGCCATGCTAAACCATACTGGAAACAAAGACAAAAAAAAAAAAACCCAGAAATGCTGCATTATATGCTAATTAAAAAATACTTAACACTATTTATCTTGATTACTGTTTCAATAATCCCAAATTTTGTGCCTGAGCTGCCCTACCTAGCTGCAAGGGAGTCTTAGAAATATAATTTTTATCTTTCTGTCCTCTGCTGGAGGAAGGTGGCATGGAGGCAGAAGGGCATCTTTGACAGTTAATTTCATGTGTCAACAGGGGGAGGCTACAGTGCCTGCCTGTCTCGTCAAACACCAGTCTGGTGGTATTTTTTTAGATGGGACTAGCATTTAAGCCTTTGACTAAAGCAGATTATCATCCATAAGGTGAGAGGTCTCATCCAATCAGTTGAAAGTTTAAAGAGAAAAACTGAGGCTCCCAGAAGAGGAAGGAACTCTACTTCAAATTTCTGAGTGAATTCCTTATATACATTTATCAGTTCAGTTTAGTCGCTCAGTCGTGTTCAACTCTTTGGGATCCTATGGACTGTAGCACTCCAAGCCACCCTTTCCATCACCAACTCCCGGAGTTTATTCAAACCCATGTCCATTGAGTCGGTGATGCCATCCAATCATCTCATCCTCTGTCATCCCCTTCTCCTCCTGCCTTCAATCTTTCCCAACATCAGGGTCTCTTCAAATAAATTAATTCTTCACATCATGTGGCCAAAGTATTGGAGTTTCAGGTCAGCATCAGTCCTTCCAATGAACATTCAGGACTGATTTCCTTCAGCACAGACTGGTTGGATGCCCTTGCTGTCCAAGGGGCTTTCAAGAATCTTCTTCAACACCAAAGTTCAAAAGCATCAATTCTTTGGTGCTCAGCTTTCTTTACAGTCCAACGCTTATATCCTTACATGACTACAGGAAAAACCATAGTTTTAACTAGAAAGACTTTGTTGGTAAAGTAATGTCTCCACTTTTTAATGTGCTGTCTAGGTTGGAAATAACTTTTCTTCCAAGGCCAAGTGTCTTTTAATTTCATGGCTGCAGTTACCACCTGCACTGATTTTGGAGGGCCCCCCCCAAAATAAAGTTTGTCATGGTTTCCATTGTTTCCCCATCTATTTGCCATGAAGTGATGGGACCAGATGCCATGATCTTAGTTTTCTGAATGTTGAGTTTAAGCCAACTGTTTCACTCTCCTCTTTCACTTTCATTAAGAAGCTCTTTAGTTTCTCTTGACTTTCTGCCATAAGGGTGGTGTCAACTGCATATTTTAGCTTATTGATGTTTCTCCTGGCAATCTTGATTCTAGCCTGTGCTTCCTCCAGTCCAGCATTTCTCAAGATGTACTCTGCATAGAAGTTAATTAAGCAGGGTGACAATATACAGCCCTGATGTACTTCTTTCACTATTTGGAAACAGTCTATTGTTTCATATCCAGTTCTAACTATTGCTTTCTGACCTGCATACAGGTTTCTCAAAAGGCAGGTCAGGTGGTCTGGTATTCCCATCTCTTTCAGGCTTTTCCATAGTTTGTTGTGATCCACACAGTCAAAGGCTTTGGCATAGTCAATGAAGCAGATGTAGCTGTTTTTCTGGAATTCTCTTGCTTTTTTGATGATCCAGTGGATGTTGGCAATTTGACCTCTGGTTCCTCTGCCTTTTCTAAATACAGCATGAATATATGAAAGTTCCATCATTCACGTACTGTTGAAGCCTGGCTTGGAGAATTTTGAGCATTCGTTTTCTAGCGTGTGAGATGAGTGCAATTGTGCAGTAGTTTGAATATTCTTTGGTATTGCCTTTGGGATTGGAATGAAAACTTTTACAGTCCTGTGGCCACTTTTGAGTTTTCCAAATTTGCTGGCATATTGAGTACAGCACTTTCACAGCATCATCTTTTAGGATTTGAAATAGCTCAACTGGAATTCCATCCCCTCCACTAACTTTGTTTGTAGTGATGCTTCCTAAGGCCCACCTGACTTTGCATTCCAGGATGTCTCGCTCTAGTTGAGTGATCACACCATCATGGTTATCTGGGTCATTAAGATGTTTTCTGTATAGTTCGTGTATTTTTGCCACCTTTTCTTAATATCTTCTGCTTCTGTTAGGTCCATACCATTTCTGTCCTTTATCGTGCCCATCTTTGCCAAAAAGTTCCCTTGGTATCTTGAATTTTCTTCAAGATATCTCTAGTCTTTCCCATTCTATTGTTTTCCTCTATTTCTTTGCACTGATCACTGAGGAAGGCTTTGTTATCTCTCCTTGCTATTCTTTGGAAGTCTGCATTCAAATGGGTATAGCTTTCCTTTTCTCCTTTGCCTTTCACTTCTCTTCTTTTCACTGATATTTGTAAGGCCTCTTCAGACAAACATTTTGCCTTTTTGTGTTTCTTTTTCTTGAGGTGATCTTGGTCCCTGCCTCCGGTACAATGTCCCAAACCTCTGTTCATAGTTCATCAGGCACTCTATCTATCAGATCTAGGCCATTAAATCTATTTCTCCCTTCCACCGTATAATAAAAAAGGGATTTGATTTAGGTCAGACCTGAATGGGCTAGTGGTTTTCCCTACTTTTTTCAATTTAAGTCTGAATTTGGCAATAAGGTGTTCATGATCTGAGCCATAGTCACCTCCTGGTCTTGTTTTTGTTGACTGTATAGAGCTTCTCCATCTTTGGCTGCCAAGAATATAATCAATCTTATTTTGGTGTTGACCATCTGGTGATGTCCATGTGTAGAGTTTTCTCTTGTGTTGTTGGAAGAGGGTGTTTGCTATGACCAGTGCGTTTTCTTGGCAAAACGCTATTAGTCTTTGCCCTGTTTCATTCCACTTTCCAAGGCCAAATTTGCTCGTTACCCTAGGTGTTTCCTGCCTTCCTACTTTTGCATTCCAGTCCCCTATAATGAAAAGGAGATCTTTATCAGGTGTTAGTTCTAAAAGGTCTTGTAGGTCTTCATAGAGCTGTTCAGCTTGAGCTTCTTCAGCATTACTGGTTGGGGCATAGACTTGGATTACTGTGATATTGAATGGTTTACCTTGGAAACAAACAGAGATCATTCTATCATTTTTGAGATTGCATCCAAGTACTGCATTTCGGACTCTTTTGTTGACCATGATGGCTACTCCATTTCTTCTAAGGGATTCCTGCCCACAGTAGTCTGAGTTAAATTCACCTATTCCAGTCCATTTTTAGTTCACTGATTCCTAGAATGTCGATGTTCACTCTTGCCATCTCCTGTTTGACCACTTCCAATTTGCCTTGATTCATGGACCTGACATTCCAGGTTCCTATGCAATATTGCTCTTTACAGCATCAGATTTTGTTTCTATCACCAGTCACATCCACAAATGGGTATTGTTTTTGCTTTGGCTCCATCTCTTCTTTATTTCTGGAGTTATTTCTTCACTGATCTCCAGCAGCATATTGGGTACCACCGACCTGGGGAGTTCCTCTTTCAGTATCCTATCATTTTGCCTTTTAATACTGTTCATAGGGTTCTCAAGGCAAGAATACTGAAGTGGTTTGCCATTCCCTTCTCCAGTGGACCACATTCTGTCAGACCTCTCCACCATGACTCACCTGTCTTTGGTGGCCCCACAGGCATGGCTTATTTTCATTGAGTTAGACAAGGCTGTGGTCCTAGTGTGACTAGATTGACTAGTTTTCCATGAGTATGGTTTCAGTGTGTCTGCCCTCTGATGCCCTCTTGCAACATCTACTGTCTTATTTGGGTTTCTCTTACCTTGGATGTGGGATATCTCTTCACGGCTGCTCCAGCAAAGCCCAGCCAGTGCTCCTTACCTTGGACGAGGAGTATCTCCTCAGGGCCACCCCTCCTGACCTTGAACGTGGAGTAGCTCCTCTTGGTCCTCCTGGGCCCACACAGCCACAGCTCCCTGGATGTAGGGTTGCTCCTTTGTAGCTTGTCTTTATTGTAAAGTAATTAGCCTCCAATTAAAATAAATGAATTAATTAAAAAAATACACACACACAAAGAGAGAAAAACAGACTTACATGTAGGTACAACACTCCTAGTGATCCTCTTAGTTCTGTTTCTCTGAAGAACCATGGCTAGGACACTTGGAGGAGGTGGGAGAGGAAGCAGAGAGCAGGTTCACTAACTCTACCACTATTGACGTTTTAGTTGTACTCAATTGTAGTTTCACTGTAGAGGTAGGAAAAGAGAGGAGGAGATTGTACTGATTCTAGTTTCCCAGCATGGGTGACCAGCTGATGGCCCTGACCGTGATAAGGAAGACAGATACAGCCCCAGATAACCTCGTAAGAAAACACAGCACATGCTTCTCCTTGGAAGACACAGTTTAACATATTCTACATGCAGCCTTGTCCCAGTGCATGAGACCCTCTCCATGCACGACACAGGTGACCTGGAACCGGTAATTTGGTTGTTTGCTCATTCATTCATTCAGTTTCTCACCCCTTCAATAGACTTTTGTGTCCACCAGTATCAGATACTATTCTGAGTTTTGGAGGTACATTGGTGAATGAGAGAGAAGTTTGCTTCTTTCAAAATGTGACTCTTTGTGATCCCGTGGACTGTAGCCCACCAGGATTCTCCAGGCAAGAATACTGGAGTGGGTTGCTATTTCCTTCTCCAGAGGATCTTCCCAACCCAGGGATCAAACCCAGGTCTCCCACATTGCAGGCAGATGCTTTAACCTCTGAGCTACCAGGGTTCTCTAGTTTAGGAAGAGGTGCTAAAAAGTACAGAAATGAACCAAGAAAATAATT
>SJYC01119021.1:0-24886 GCA_006408675.1 Madoqua kirkii
TTAGTTTTCTGAATGTTGAGTTTAAGCCAACTGTTTCACTCTCCTCTTTCACTTTCATTAAGAAGCTCTTTAGTTTCTCTTGACTTTCTGCCATAAGGGTGGTGTCAACTGCATATTTTAGCTTATTGATGTTTCTCCTGGCAATCTTGATTCTAGCCTGTGCTTCCTCCAGTCCAGCATTTCTCAAGATGTACTCTGCATAGAAGTTAATTAAGCAGGGTGACAATATACAGCCCTGATGTACTTCTTTCACTATTTGGAAACAGTCTATTGTTTCATATCCAGTTCTAACTATTGCTTTCTGACTTGCATACAGGTTTCTCAAAAGGCAGGTCAGGTGGTCTGGTATTCCCATCTCTTTCAGGCTTTTCCATAGTTTGTTGTGATCCACACAGTCAAAGGCTTTGGCATAGTCAATGAAGCAGATGTAGCTGTTTTTCTGGAATTCTCTTGCTTTTTTGATGATCCAGTGGATGTTGGCAATTTGACCTCTGGTTCCTCTGCCTTTTCTAAATACAGCATGAATATATGAAAGTTCCATCATTCACGTACTGTTGAAGCCTGGCTTGGAGAATTTTGAGCATTCGTTTTCTAGCGTGTGAGATGAGTGCAATTGTGCAGTAGTTTGAATATTCTTTGGTATTGCCTTTGGGATTGGAATGAAAACTTTTACAGTCCTGTGGCCACTTTTGAGTTTTCCAAATTTGCTGGCATATTGAGTACAGCACTTTCACAGCATCATCTTTTAGGATTTGAAATAGCTCAACTGGAATTCCATCCCCTCCACTAACTTTGTTTGTAGTGATGCTTCCTAAGGCCCACCTGACTTTGCATTCCAGGATGTCTCGCTCTAGTTGAGTGATCACACCATCATGGTTATCTGGGTCATTAAGATGTTTTCTGTATAGTTCGTGTATTTTTGCCACCTTTTCTTAATATCTTCTGCTTCTGTTAGGTCCATACCATTTCTGTCCTTTATCGTGCCCATCTTTGCCAAAAAGTTCCCTTGATATCTTGAATTTTCTTCAAGATATCTCTAGTCTTTCCCATTCTATTGTTTTCCTCTATTTCTTTGCACTGATCACTGAGGAAGGCTTTGTTATCTCTCCTTGCTATTCTTTGGAAGTCTGCATTCAAATGGGTATAGCTTTCCTTTTCTCCTTTGCCTTTCACTTCTCTTCTTTTCACTGATATTTGTAAGGCCTCTTCAGACAAACATTTTGCCTTTTTGTGTTTCTTTTTCTTGAGGTGATCTTGGTCCCTGCCTCCGGTACAATGTCCCAAACCTCTGTTCATAGTTCATCAGGCACTCTATCTATCAGATCTAGGCCATTAAATCTATTTCTCCCTTCCACCGTATAATAAAAAAGGGATTTGATTTAGGTCAGACCTGAATGGGCTAGTGGTTTTCCCTACTTTTTTCAATTTAAGTCTGAATTTGGCAATAAGGTGTTCATGATCTGAGCCATAGTCACCTCCTGGTCTTGTTTTTGTTGACTGTATAGAGCTTCTCCATCTTTGGCTGCCAAGAATATAATCAATCTTATTTTGGTGTTGACCATCTGGTGATGTCCATGTGTAGAGTTTTCTCTTGTGTTGTTGGAAGAGGGTGTTTGCTATGACCAGTGCGTTTTCTTGGCAAAACGCTATTAGTCTTTGCCCTGTTTCATTCCACTTTCCAAGGCCAAATTTGCTCGTTACCCTAGGTGTTTCCTGCCTTCCTACTTTTGCATTCCAGTCCCCTATAATGAAAAGGAGATCTTTATCAGGTGTTAGTTCTAAAAGGTCTTGTAGGTCTTCATAGAGCTGTTCAGCTTGAGCTTCTTCAGCATTACTGGTTGGGGCATAGACTTGGATTACTGTGATATTGAATGGTTTACCTTGGAAACAAACAGAGATCATTCTATCATTTTTGAGATTGCATCCAAGTACTGCATTTCGGACTCTTTTGTTGACCATGATGGCTACTCCATTTCTTCTAAGGGATTCCTGCCCACAGTAGTCTGAGTTAAATTCACCTATTCCAGTCCATTTTTAGTTCACTGATTCCTAGAATGTCGATGTTCACTCTTGCCATCTCCTGTTTGACCACTTCCAATTTGCCTTGATTCATGGACCTGACATTCCAGGTTCCTATGCAATATTGCTCTTTACAGCATCAGATTTTGTTTCTATCACCAGTCACATCCACAAATGGGTATTGTTTTTGCTTTGGCTCCATCTCTTCTTTATTTCTGGAGTTATTTCTTCACTGATCTCCAGCAGCATATTGGGTACCACCGACCTGGGGAGTTCCTCTTTCAGTATCCTATCATTTTGCCTTTTAATACTGTTCATAGGGTTCTCAAGGCAAGAATACTGAAGTGGTTTGCCATTCCCTTCTCCAGTGGACCACATTCTGTCAGACCTCTCCACCATGACTCACCTGTCTTTGGTGGCCCCACAGGCATGGCTTATTTTCATTGAGTTAGACAAGGCTGTGGTCCTAGTGTGACTAGATTGACTAGTTTTCCATGAGTATGGTTTCAGTGTGTCTGCCCTCTGATGCCCTCTTGCAACATCTACTGTCTTATTTGGGTTTCTCTTACCTTGGATGTGGGATATCTCTTCACGGCTGCTCCAGCAAAGCCCAGCCAGTGCTCCTTACCTTGGACGAGGAGTATCTCCTCAGGGCCACCCCTCCTGACCTTGAACGTGGAGTAGCTCCTCTTGGTCCTCCTGGGCCCACACAGCCACAGCTCCCTGGATGTAGGGTTGCTCCTTTGTAGCTTGTCTTTATTGTAAAGTAATTAGCCTCCAATTAAAATAAATGAATTAATTAAAAAAATACACACACACAAAGAGAGAAAAACAGACTTACATGTAGGTACAACACTCCTAGTGATCCTCTTAGTTCTGTTTCTCTGAAGAACCATGGCTAGGACACTTGGAGGAGGTGGGAGAGGAAGCAGAGAGCAGGTTCACTAACTCTACCACTATTGACGTTTTAGTTGTACTCAATTGTAGTTTCACTGTAGAGGTAGGAAAAGAGAGGAGGAGATTGTACTGATTCTAGTTTCCCAGCATGGGTGACCAGCTGATGGCCCTGACCGTGATAAGGAAGACAGATACAGCCCCAGATAACCTCGTAAGAAAACACAGCACATGCTTCTCCTTGGAAGACACAGTTTAACATATTCTACATGCAGCCTTGTCCCAGTGCATGAGACCCTCTCCATGCACGACACAGGTGACCTGGAACCGGTAATTTGGTTGTTTGCTCATTCATTCATTCAGTTTCTCACCCCTTCAATAGACTTTTGTGTCCACCAGTATCAGATACTATTCTGAGTTTTGGAGGTACATTGGTGAATGAGAGAGAAGTTTGCTTCTTTCAAAATGTGACTCTTTGTGATCCCGTGGACTGTAGCCCACCAGGATTCTCCAGGCAAGAATACTGGAGTGGGTTGCTATTTCCTTCTCCAGAGGATCTTCCCAACCCAGGGATCAAACCCAGGTCTCCCACATTGCAGGCAGATGCTTTAACCTCTGAGCTACCAGGGTTCTCTAGTTTAGGAAGAGGTGCTAAAAAGTACAGAAATGAACCAAGAAAATAATTCTAGAGAGTGATAGATGCAGTGAGGACCATAAACAGGGCAAGGTGATGGAGTAGGGAGTGAGGTCTACCCCAGACGTGATTATCAGCTTGAACACATCTGGAACCCATTTAGACAGACAGACAGCCTTAGGGTGAGGGGCAAGCTGAGCTGTTGTGTTTGGCTGCAAGTGAAAATGAAAGTAAAGAGCTCAGACCCATGTGATGAGTTATTACAGGGACCCCAGGCACAGTGGGAGCGTCTGTGATGCACTCCTTGATTCCTCAGGTTGAAGAGGAGTAGACTGTAACCAAATGAGCTTGTGTAATGGAGATGCGAGCTGGATGGCCAGGCGGGCCGGGGCTGAGTTTATGAACAGTAGCATGAACATCTTCCTTTTAAGACCAGAGGCTCCCTGGAGTGAGGGTGATGCCTGAGGGTAGTTATATTCCCAGCCCTAGCACAGTGCTTGGCCCACAGAGTGGATCCTCTATAAGTATTGGTTGATGATTCAAGGAATCCCTCAGCTGAAGGGGAGGGAGTGGCTACTGCAGAACCGGGGAGCCTTAGCATTCTGCCAGATTTCTTCACACTTGGGAGCAATACTTGCCTCCCTGCATAAAACAAATCCCGGAGACTGGCCAATTGACTGCAATTTTGTCTCCTTGATTTCAGCACTTGCTGTTCCCGGGGGAACTTGCTTTTAATGCTCCTGCCAAGTACGGTCCCAAGTTCTTTCCTTAAGTCTGTAACTTTGACAGAGCTGGGAATTCGCAGGCCTGAGGATTCTTAAAGATGCATTGCATGCTGAGGGAATATAAAGAGAATTCAACAGAACAAGCTTTTAGGTTTATGCTGCATAGTTTTCTTATCTTCCCATCCTTGCTGGTTCTGGTGCCACGTATGATGCAAAAAGGCTACTCAGTTTCAATCCATAGTTTCACAGATGACATGACCCAGGTCTAGGCCCAGCTCCCCAAACAGAGATGACAAAATCTTACTTCCTTTCCACACTAGTACATGCCATTAAAACAGCATTGCTGGATGTAGCAAGTAAAATATATATGCCCAGTTATCAGAGAAATAACAGAATTTTTTTAGTTTGTTTCAAATATTGCATCAGATATCCTTACAATACTTACAATAAAAATTACTTTTGTGGTTCATGGGAAATTCAAATTTGACTGGCAGGTCCTATTTTGTCTGGCAACCCTACTTAAGACCAAGAAAGAGATTTTAACTCTGTCACCCGCCTAAGACTTTTCCATCAGATCCTTATTTGGGGCTCCAACCTAGGTCTCCACACCACCCTCAGGGTTGAGTGGTATTTTTAAAACTGTCCCAGTGAGTTCATCCTTTATCTGATACACTCTGCTGCAAGTGCTCTATTGCTTAATTGTGTCCGACTCTTTGAGACCCCATGGACTGTATGTAGCCCAGCAGGCTCCTCTGTCTATGGGGTTTTCCAGGCAAATACTAGGGTGAGTTGCCGTTTCCTCCTCCAGGGGATCTTCCCGACCCAGGAATCAAACCAACGTCTCCTGCATCTCCTACTCTGCAGGTAGATTCTATACCATTGAGCCACCTGGGAAGCCCCAGTATTGTGATTCTGCCCAAACAGTCACGGACCTCTGTGTGTACAGAATTGGAATCTGAGACCCTACCTAATTCCAGTTCTACACATGGAGGGCTTCTTTTCTGATTGAACAGAATCACAATATCTGAACATACAAGGTGTGTCTCATCCACAAAACAGAAAGTACACATTCTGCCACAGGTTTTGTCCATCAGCAGAGGAGAGCTTTGTAATTTTCACTGGCTTAGTAAACTCAATTTCCTCATGACCATGTCCTCAAAAATCCCGAGGACAGTAAAGTTTCATGGACAGTTGGTAGATATGCAGATAAAAGAAGGCTTCCATGTCTCATACTTATCAGAGGATTAAATAGTCAGCCAACCATATGACATGCCTAGAAGCTATTTTCAGCTCTGTTTTAACCTGTTGAACTCCAGAGAGCAGCTTCTGTATTTATCTCATGTTATGCTTCCTTTGAGGCAACAAGTATAGGGCAGTGAGTTAAAAAAAAAAAAAAAAAAGAATAACAGCTTTCAAGAAAACAATCTAAAATAAGCATCTGTGTAGTGATTATAAAAATATACAGATCTCCTTTCCTTCTACTGGTAATGTCAAAGCCCACACAATTTGTGATGTGTTTGCATGTGATGCTCATCTAGTCACATACTTGTTTTCCACTTAACCTTTTAGGTCAGATCTGTTCGGTTTTCTCCCTTCCCCACCACATGATCAGGGCAGGATTTGTTGCTTTCGTATGTTAGAAGCCAATGATAATTCTGTTTGTCCTTAATTCAAATACAAAGGGTAATGACCGTAGGTGCCATAACAAAATATGTTCAAAGATTAGCTGGAATTCCTGGTCCTGGTACATTTACCAAGTTTAGCTTGCTAGGCAGTGTCTAAAAGCTCCCCCAGTCACTGCTTAATGAGATGGTGAGCTCTTTGATTGATTGACAGATCAGTGGACCTGGCTTTACTCACTGCTGTCATCGTCTACTCAGGCTATCAGAAAACACCACAGACTGAGTGGCTTACGTAACAGAAATTTGTTTTCCCAGAGTTCAGGGAGACTGGAAGTCCAAGGTCAAGATGGTGGCGGATTGAGTTTCTACTGAGGTCTCCCTGCTTGGCGAGCAGATGGCCACCTGCCTTCTTTCTGTGTCCTCATCTGGCCTTTCCTGCGTGAGCCCCTGGTGTCTCCTTGCATGTCCAAATTTCTTCTTCTTATGAAGACATCAGTCAGATTGGATTAGCACACACCCTAATGGCCTCATTTTAACCTAATTATCTCTCCCAGATGGTTCAGTTGGTAAAGAATCCGCCTCCAATGCAGGAGACCGTAGGAGACAAACGTTCGATCCCTGGGTTGGGAAGATCCCCTGGAGGAGGAAATGGCAACCTACTCCAATATTCTTGCCTGAAAAACCCGATGGACAGAGGAGCGTGATGGGGCTACAGTCCAAAGTGTTACAAAGAGTTGGACATGACTAGGTATGCAGGCACTTTGAAGGTACCTCTTTGTAAACCTCCCTCTAAATACAGTGCCAGGGTTGCGGGTGAGGTTAGGACTTCAATATATGAATTTTGGGTAGACATAGTTTAGCTCATGACAACCACTGTGTGTCCAGTAACTAACTTAGCACCTGACACAGGGTAGCAATAAATGTTTCTAGAATTAATGAGAAAACTTTGAGAACGTCACTGGTGAGGCATGTCACTTAAAGTTTCTTGCATGGGTTAGTTCAGAGAGTTCGATTTTTAAGCTTCTTCTCTACCTACACATTTTCCTGGTCACTGATTGTGGAACAGAAAGTAATCTGACCCATATGAGGTTTGTAACAACCCAATTCCGTAGAGATGAGGCTGCCCGGAAGCACACCTCTCCCACCGCCGGCACCGATTCTGTCACTTCGATGTGACATCTGACTGCTCCCCATCAGGCTCACGATGGTGGCCGGTGTAACGAGGTTCCCCCAGCTGTCACTCCCCACCCCTCTTCTCAGCAGATGCTTGGCCTCACCCTGTGGAGGCATGCATCTCCTGCTCCTATTATTTTCTTCAAACCGGGAAGGAAAAAAAATAACCCACCAAAGACCTGCTACTTCTCAGGGGAGAGTGGGTTTCTCAACAGACAATATCCATTGTCTGATCTGAGCTTTGCTCTACTAGTCTTTCAGGGAAAGGAAAAAAAAAAGAGCCCCAAAACTTTGATCCCTGGGGAGGTGAAGCGGAAGTTGATCTTCACCATTAAATTTTTTTATAGATAGCAAAGTCCATGCTTCCACCTGCATCCAAAGCAGAGGCAGCTGGCAGAACAAAGCAGCAGAGAAAAATAGCTGACCAGAATCTCTTAAATTGCCCATGTACAGGTGCAGCTTGTTTTTCATCTTGGTGGCAGTCACTAGTGATTGACAATGTTTTACTCAAAGGACTTAACCCTTTTGCTCCTAAGTGAACCAGAGTCAAGTCTCATGGTTTAGAAAACAATTCCTATCCCTCTGTCTGCTGTAAAGAAATGTAACACAAATGGATGGCGATAGTACTTTGACCAATGTTAAGAAACAAAGACAGAACACTTTCAGACAGAAGTTTTGAAAAATTATCCTTAGGTATTTCCAGCTTTGATGCCAAGGCTGAGAGATATTCCTTTTGGATTGATAGACCCTCAGAGATGGTGTTTGACAGATGCTCCTCTAGAATGAAGGTGACATGGTGTGTTGAATTCTCTAGGTGTTCAGTAAGTCTTAGAGTACCTGACCTAGAAAACCAATTCCTGTTTGCCCTCAGGTTTTTTCCACC
Source organism: Madoqua kirkii (assembly GCA_006408675.1). Lineage (NCBI taxonomy): Eukaryota > Metazoa > Chordata > Mammalia > Artiodactyla > Bovidae > Madoqua > Madoqua kirkii. The sequence continues at coordinate 7,951 of SJYC01119021.1, forward strand.
ACCATCAAACAAGTTATTTTAGAGGCTATGCAGCAGAGAGAAGAGACACTGTCACGCAGCCCAGCTTTAAAATTTCCAAAGATGGTGAACGGGGCTGCCTGGCCTCATAGGCTCTGTGCTGGTGTGTCTGTTTCCCCCACAACAACTACCAGTGTACCTCACACAGAGTTACTTTTCACACTTGTGCACAAGGACATTAGTCACTTGGGGAGTCCCCCTGGAGGGGCTGAATTTGTGTAGAGTCCAGACAGACAGCCGTCTGCATGGTGTTCTCTCCAGCAGTCTCTGGAACTTGCATGGTGGATAAGTTGAGGGGTTGTGTGGGGATGAGGGCAATCTTTAACAAACAAAAGGGCAAACATTGGGAAGGCTGCATGAACAGCTTTCAGAACCTCCACAAGATGTTCTGAACATGTGGAAAGAGGCCAAGCGCAAAAGAGGAATTACCTCCTAAACATCAAGCCCGCCTAGTGAGAAGGGAAGTTTGATATTGCTGATTACAAGTTAGCCTTCAGGGAGAAGGCTCCAGAGCCCACAAGTGGACACTTCTAGATCTTCAGCTGGGTCCTGAGCCAAGGGAAAACAACTGTTAAAGAAGTGATGCTATTACAGATCAGATAACTTCATTTTCTGATAAGTACATTATAAATCACCTTCTCTTAGCACAAGAAACCTCACTGATGAATATTCTCGATCATTTAAATGCCCAAAATACACCATAACATGAGCACAGGCATGACCTCAATAACTCTCATAGCCATGGAGAAATGGTTGACTTCTGAATGGAAAAAGTGACATGCAGACAACTCTGACACTTCCTTTGAGAGTCTTTGTAAATTTCCAACTGTTACACATGCCCAAAAAGCTTCCCACTCTGTGTCTTTGGTCTTGACATGCCTTTGAAAAGAGTGCATGCTAAGTTGAGGGCATCTTTCCAGATGTTCAGGTCTCCACACTCAAACCAGTTAATCTGGAAGTAAAATAATCAAAGAAACCCTGTGACCTGGAAACCAATCTATCTCACTCATCAGTCAAACCTTTTGCATAAGTCTGGATATATCTGTGTGGCCAAAAACTAGTGAGTTTAAACTTTTTGAATTTTCATTATTTTGATCTTAGATGTGGACAACAGCTGCTAGTTAGTGATTGTACATGAAATAAAATCCCAAGATTATGCAGAAATTATAGCCTCAGTGCCATGGTGATAATCTAATGAGGCAAAAGGTTGGATGCATGTCAGCTTTATCAGAACAAGAGGTGCTATCGAGCAGACAGGGACACTGTAGGAAGTGATGCCTTGGAAATAGCACAGTCTAGAATCAGGTGGCTTTACTCCTCTCCATTAGAGTTTATAGCGGCATATGGAACACGTTTCTGTTCAAGCTGGTTCACAAAAACATCTACGTCAGCAGTGAGAATCAACACTAAGTTCTCCTTCAATATTTACTCCCTTCATTTGGACTTATGTCACCAATACAATCTGGAAGCAGAGAACACATGGGCCCAGAGTGATCCATGGGGCAGCTGAGCACCGGTGAGTCTTTTCTCTCTAGACATTCATTCCAAGAGGGAGAAACTCTTCCCAATCACCACACAGATTCTAGCAGATTTACACACAAGGGGTTGTACAGAATGCCCTAGACTTTGCAATATTCTTGGCCTTGGGAAAAAAAAAATTTTTTTTTAAGTTTGTAAAGGTAATTACCATTATTTACAGTACTGAGGGCAAAGCCCCACCTTGGGCTTGAGGCCAGGGGATCTCAGACTAGAGTGTATTGAGGTGAGCCAACTCCAGACAAAAGCACAATTATGCTCATGCAAAAACCAACACTGGTGGCAGAGGGTGAAGGAAACACCCACGTTAAGGGGGAGGTGTGTGCAGGGAGGGGCTTGCTTTGAAGTTTTGCATAAATATTGTAAATTTTTTCCCCCAAAGTCCTGAGAATGAAGATTCTGCAGAGGTTGCCATCCTGGATCTCTTGTTAAGCTGTGCCATAAGGAAATAGACTTCTTTCTTACTCGACTTGCCAATTTAAAAAACTGAACTCTAAATAAAAGCATTTTGGTAGAATGAAGAAAACGGGAAATGTTGTGTAAGGTGTTCTGAAGCTTTCTTCATTTCTTGGCAGAAAGGAACTAAAGCCAAACACAAAAAGAGGTCTTTATATTTCAAGCCTACTTCACTTGACTCTTCTGATTCACATTCACTTGTCCACTTAGGAAAGTGGTTAGGCCATGGGGTTAGAAATAGTGTTGCTGCAGTTCATCTGGTTCTCCAGTCAGAAAATAATTAGCTAATCCCGAAATACTCACACACGTTACCTTTTTGACAACCAACCCCTTATCTTTTTATTCTTGCTAGGATGAAGGCCAGATGATTATTCATGCTGATACTATAAAATCAGTGACAAGAAAAGCAATGTAGACATGTCTCAAGAATCCACAGGCACTGCAAGGGGAAGGAGAGGAGTGACAGGGAGACTGAGGCCCACCGAGCACCCTAGCCTGGCCTGGAATGAGTGAGCGCACTGGTTCCCAGAGAGCAGCCTCTCTCGCAGTAGGTGTCTGCCAGGCTCCTCTGTCCATGGAATTCTGCAGGCAAGAATACTGGAACGGGTTGCCACTCCGTTCTCTAGGGGATCTTCCTGATCCAGGGATTGAACCCAAGATCTGCATTGCAGGTGGATTCTTCACTGAGCCACCAGGGAAGCCCCTACTGCACACTACTTCAGGAGAAAAACCATAGGAAGTTGGATTTTCCCCTTCAGTCCAGGAGGAAAATGCTCTTTGAGAAATGGATGTGGACACATGAGGTCTGGGGCTGTGACCTCAGTGAAGTGCAGGCTGAAGACAGTTTGTAGCATCAGCCTGTCTCTCACCACTGCACATGCCAGAGGCCGATGCCTCACAGAACTCGAGCCACCAGTCCTGAACACCCAGTTCTTGTCTGCCTGGCAGCCAAGAGGAAAGGGGAATTACAGACAGGCTGGACTTGAAACACTGCTATGGCCCCACCTGAGTTTCAGGTGCCCCAGGGAGTCCTTTCAACCACCTGGAATTGAGGCTGTTTCAAGGTACAGATGCAACCTGTGTTTGTCTTGCTTTTGTTTGCACCTGAATACAAGTACCAGCTGGAAGCCAGAAGGTGTGGGGCATTGCAAACAATTTTAACTTAAATAAAGAACTGAAGAGTTTAAAAGACAGGATACATGTAGAGGCGAGGGAGTGAGAGGGGAAAAAGAGGGGAAAGGAAATAGATTTATTAGAGGAAATAGAAAAATACACAGAAACTGGGGTAGGTGTGATACTTGATATGTGTTTTCCATGATCTGTTAATATGCCCACCTACATTTCACCCCCAACTTAATGATATACAGAAAATAAGCCTTTGGTCCTGTGATCCACCTTGTTGAGTATTGAATGTGCCTATTATGCACCAAGTACTAAAGTAAACACTGGGAATAAATGATGAAAAGATATTGTCATCCTATGATCAGATGGCAAGTTACCACTTATGAGACGGCTGACATGAGGATGTACATGGGCCATGATGACATAAAGGGCCAGCTATTTCCCCTTAGAATGGTGAGACGGGACTAAAGAGGAAACACAAGAGAGAAGACCTTACACAAACCTCTTCTTCACTCCAAAAGCAATACCAAAAGACAAAAATGTGAAATGCATTGGTGATGGTCTTTTCCTCTTCATTCCTTTTGGACTAGGGTAACATCTCTGCTGCTTCCACATCTTAGCTATAGTAAACGGTGCTGCCATGAACATAAACTTTGGAAAGAAAACATTTTTCTTAAATGCTACAGGTTGATGTGAATATTTCCAGGCAATGTGCAACTTGAGATTTCTTTTTTAAAATTTTATTTAAAATGATGTTTATTTTATATCAGAGTATAGCTGACTTACAATGTTGTGTTAGTTTCAGCAACGTGATTCAGTTATACATACAAATGTATGTGTGTGTATATATACATATGTCTCCACTCTTTTTTGGAATTCTTTCTCCCATATAGATTATTTCAGAATATTGAGTAGGGTTCCCTGTGCTATACAGTAGGTCCTGTTGGTTATCTATTTTATATATGTTGTTGTTTGGTCACTAAGTTGTGTCCAACTCTGCAACACCATGGACTGTCACCCATATAGCAGGGCTATAATCCCAAACTCCTAATTTACCCCTCCCTTTCCATCTTTCCCCTCTGATAACCCTAAGTTTGTTTTCTATATCTGTGAGTCTGTTTCCGTTCTGCAAATAAAGTAATTTGTATCATTTCTTTACATTACACATGTAAGTGATGGCATATGATATTTGTCCTTCTCTGATTTACTTCACTTAGTATAATCTCAGGTCCATCTGTCTTGCTGCAAAAGGCATTATTTCATTCTTTTCTACGGTTGAGTAGTATTCCACTGTATATATGTACCACATCTTCTTTATCATACATCTGTCAATGGACATTTAGGTTGCTTTTATGTCTTAGCTATAGTAAATACTGCTGCTGTGAACACTAGGGTGCATTAATTTTTTTAAATCAACCTATTTTTTATAAGATTTTTCTGCAAAAGGCAGTAGAAATTTGGAAAATATTATGCTGCTTAACTTTTTCATTTTTTAAATAACAGAATGTCACTTTTCGTCAACTGTGAGGGGGGAAAGCATTCTAAAAAGAAGCCATTTCATTTTAAAATAAAATACCATCTGTAGCCTGGCAAACTCAAGGGCAGTAGTATAATAATTAAGAGGGAAATTTTGGATTCAGACAAATCAGAGATCTAAATCCTGACATCCCAATTTATAAGCTGTGTGATCTCTGACACACAGTGTTACTTTTCTGAACTTGAGCTTTGTTTTTATTAAAAAAATTTTTTTGGGCTATGCTGCATGGCATGTGAGATCTTAGTTTTCTGACAAGGAATTGAATCCACACACCCTTGCATTGGAAGTGCAGAGTCTTAACCACTGAACCATCAGGAAAGTCCTTGTTTTGTTTTTTTAATGAGAGTAATAATAATGATATCTAATTTGTAAGCTTATTTTAAAAATTAAATAAGGTAATTATGCATATAAAGTCCCTGACAAGGAGCCTACTAGCTAGCCTGTGCTCAGCAGATGGTGGCTATTATTAAAATTAGTCTATTCATGAATAATTCTAGCAAAAAATACTTTTCCTTTCCCTGTTAAATTATGACTCTACATAGGACAAAGTGAATTGGAATAATGATTATTTTTTGTGTGGGTACATTTAATGGCTACAGCCTACTAAAAAGGTTAAATAAGTTTTGAGTGGAATGATCTGATAGTGCTGAAGAATGATTTATTTAAGAGGATAAATGTCAAAAGTTAGCATGAGTGTCACAGTGGGATTACCCACGATGGCTTGTATTCTCAAGAAGCTGACCAGACTAATGTTTATATTCAGGAGTAGCTCCACTAATCCTAAGGAGAAATGGAAGATCCAAACTTGAAAGCACATCAGGAATAAAAGGTAAGGATGTTCAATAACATCTCTAACATCAATCATTTAGAAATCTGAATGCAAATTGTCATGACCATCAGCAGACCTGAATTCACTGAACCCAAGCCAAGAAATGTCGAGCCCATCCATCTACCCCAGGCAGCCAGGTCTGTGTGTGATTTCTACACCTCTGCCTTGGGGCACTGGGGGGCTCCTGGAACTTTCTAATGTAAACACGGCTGGGCTGGATATTGGTCTTACTTGTTGAACAAAGAGTTGTTTGAAACTTTTAGATATGCTTTAGATGATAAAAATACAGGGAATGAAAATGCCTAGATTCACTTCCTGGCATAAACATACATAACATGAAGCAGTGAATTCTTAAAATTGATGCTTAGACTCAGGCATAGTGAACCATGGACTTTATGAATCTAGGAAACTTTTCTACAGGAAACTATCAAAGTTATAAGAACAGAGTGGTAAAGATATCAGATTCACAGGCAATGGGATTCAGATAGGCTGCTTTTAGAAGGCTTTTGGAGGATTTTCACCCCCCCTCAGGTGAATGGGAATGCAAAATATTATGCAAATCAGATTTAATCTTCTGGATAATTTGCCTCAATAAAAAAAGCTAAAAACATGAAAGGAAGACTACCCTCACATTTAAAGCCTGTGTTTTCATGTAAATAAAGTGTTGCTCAAAGTGCACTGGGGCTTGAGAAGAGGTAGGCCAAGCTACCACCAGGAGGGATCCTCCATCTTGGATTCCCAGTTTCAGCAGCAGACTTGAGATGACGACCAGTTATGGTTCTAATGGTTTAATGTTGAATTCAGTGAATGCCACTGCTGATGTCAGGAAGGGAAGATGGAAAAAGGGAGCCAGAAAAAAAAGAAGAAAAAGAAAGAGTATGAGAAAGAGAGGGCTTCCCCAAAGGCTCAGCGGTAAAGAATTTGCTTGCAGTACAGGAGACACAGGAGGCACATGCTGGATCCCTGGGTCAGGAAGATCCCCTGGAGGAGGAAATGGCAACCCACTCCAGTATTCTTGCCTGAAAAATCTCATGGACCGAAGAGCCTGGTGGGTTTCGAAGAGTTGGACACGACTAGTGACTGAGCGCACACCCAGCAAGAAAGAGAAAAGACAAAAGAAAAGATAAAGACAGCTGTGACTGGGGAAGAATGACTAGTGAAGTGTTAGTTGCTCTTGTGACCCCATGGAGGTAGCCTGCCAGTCTCCTCTGTCCATGGGATTTTCCAGACAAGAATACTGGAGAGGGTTGCCATTTCCTTCTCCAGGGGATCTTCCAGATCCAAGGATCAAACCTGGGTCTCCCACATTGCAGGCAGACTCTTTACCACCTGGGCTACCTTCTTAGATTCCTTCCTAAATTGCCGAGTCTTAATGGGCATTTAAGATCTTTAAAAAGATTAAATTCTACTTGAGAATATCCTGTGATATTGAGCATAAGCACAGATTAATAAGAATATATTTATAGATGTACAAAACAACCATATATATATGTTAAATATATACATAAAACCACTATCAGTCAGTTTAGCTCAGTTCAATAGCTCAGTCATGTCTGACTCTGTGACCCCATGAACGCCAGGTCTTCCTGTCCATCACCAACTCCAGAGTTCACTCAAACTCATGTCCATCGAGTTGGTGATGCCATCCAGCCATCTCATTCTTTGTCGTTCCCTTCTCCTCCTGCCCCCAATACCTCCCAGCATCAGGGTTTCTTCAAATGAGTTGACGCTTTGCATGAGGTGGCCAAAGTACTGGAGTTTCAGCTTCAGCGTCAGCCCTTCGAATGAACATCCAGGACTGATCTCCTTCAGAATGGACTGGTTGGATCTCCTTGCAGTCCAAGGGACTCTCAAGAGTCTTCTCCAATACCACAGCTCAAAAGCATCAATTCTTTAGCACTCAGCTTTCTTCAAAGTCCAACTCTCACATCCAAAAATGACCACTGGTAAAACCATAGCCTTGACTAGATAGACCTTTGTTGGCAAAGTAATATCTCTGCTTTTCAATATACTATCTAGGTTGGTCATAACTTTCCTTCCAAGGAGTAAGCAGCTTTTAATTTCATGGCTGCAATCACCATCTGCAGTGCTTCTGGAGCCCCTCAAAATAAAGTCAGTCAGTTTCCACTGTTTCCCCATCTATTTTCCATGAAGTGATGGGACCAGATGCCATGATCTTCGTTTTCTGAATGTTGAGCTTTAAGCCAATGTTTTCACTCTCCTCTTTCACTTTCATCAAGAGGCTTTTTAGTTCCTCTTCACTTTAATTTAAACAAGCATTATCTCAGGCCCATAAGAAATGTTAAATACTACATTGGTTGATATATTATGTATTAATTAAAGTCAAATAGTACACTGATCAACAGATTATCAGTTTCCATGTCATGTGCTAAGTGTTTTATAGACAGGACACTGCAAGGATGTAACTACCATTGTTAGTAATTAGGAAAGGAATCTTAGTGTAAAAGTTGAGATGAAACTTAAATGGAAATATACATATATTGAGCAGAGGCTTTCTGGGAAAAAGGGTTTTCAAGTCGAGAACAAGCCAAGGGTTTGAGGAAGCTATGTCCTTGGGGGACAGTAGTATGGCCTCACTGCACTATGAACTGAGGGCGTCCACTTGCAGTCATGACATGAATAACTGAGGGTAAGGGGGGGTCTTTGCTATGCTCCGTTATCTGGACTTTCAGATATCAACCATGCTTCTAACTTTTGCTGTCACTTCCGAGGTGACTGAATTTCATTTGAGAGTTTCCTGTGATCTCAGAGAGCACAGGACTGAATTTATAGGAATAATTCTTAAGCAAACAGGTAAAGGTGGGGTCCTAGCCCTGGATTCCGTGACCCTGGACTAGTATGTGGAAGAATGATCTTTCTTTTTATGTTTTGATCTCTCTCTCTTCCATTTCCAGAGTTCTACATAGCAGAGCTCTGGAGGGAGTTTCTCATGGAAAGGAGGGTGGAAGGATAATGGAAGCATCCCCGCACGGTCTCTTGTTCACTTCCGGTTATTCCGGTTATTCAGTTTGGGATGCTCTGGTTGCTCTTCTCTAAAACTTGGTTCGGGAACAGACTTCTCAGGTCCCCTGAATAGGATATGTTTTCAGTAGCAAAGATAAAGGGAAAGACAATCACTGGAGAAAATACAAATGCCACGGTGTTTACAGGGAGCCTTTGGCAGCTGGGCTGGAACCACTGCCCCTTGCCTGCCTGAGAGTTGAGAACACCTCTCCACCAAGCAAGACACATCCTATTCCTTACCACCTGGAAAATTCCCCTTCTCGTGAAAACTTCCAGATTCAAGGTTCCCAGATTTCCTTGGGTTCTCTTGCTTGTAGTCTGAGAAACTCTGACCTTCCAAAGGAAATGTGCAGGACTGTGGACACTGATACACTGTTGATGTAGTTTTTTTAGGTGCAAAATCTCCACTCCCTCAAAAGAAGGACCCTTGTCCATCCTTAACACCAATCACTTAACACGTGTATCAAATTACACATCAAGTAGAGAGGAAATTCTTTCACACCAACATGAACAAAGAATTTATTGTTATACAGGAAAATCTATTTCGGAAAAAAATTACATTTTTTTTTCTCTAGGTTCTAGCAGGGATAATTTCTGTATTTATTTGTGCTCTAGGTTTGCAAAATGGCAGGAGTGTGGCTATCAGAAGAGGATGACACACAGATGGAGCAGGAGTTCTTGTGAGTCTTGTTTATAGGCAGAGGATGCGCTTGAGACAGAACTGACCTCAAATCTCCCAGGAGAGAATCCTGTCATATCTACTCCAGACATGCATGCCAAGGGTGACCTGACTGTATAATTCCCCTGCCCAGGGCTGTTTCTTCAGAAAAAGAGCACACAACTCAGAGAACAGGCCAATCTCTCAGCTCGGGATCTTCTCTATATTCTAGATCTTCTTTATTTTAAAATTAAAAAGCGACAAGTCTGTCCTTGGCCACAGGACACTCTATCTACATTCATGTCCGAAAGAAACTACACTCACTTCATGGAACTGTAGGATTTGCAGCAACTATAGTCTAACAGTCTGTCGCAAGTGTATTGGATGTTTCAGTTTGCCAGACCTGTCATGAGAAATTAATTACAGGATGTTGCAGAAATGGCAAAGCTCCAGCAGCATCTTGCATAGTTTAATATAGCCCCATTTCCCCATTTCAATGTATTTGTGGTTAGATAAATCCTCAGAAATTTACAGCTGCTATAGACTAGTTTATTATGTACTCTGCCTGCACACATGATAAGTATAATAAGAATTTGATGTTCTTAAAGTACATAGATTTCACTGACATTTCTTTACCACTATGGAAATATTTAGTTGCTAAAAGTAGCATCTGCAGAAACTTCTGAACATTAACTTCTGTAAAACAGGCAGAGATGGTTAAAAACATCACAGTGCTTAGCCACCTTCCTTTTATTTGAAACTGAAGAACTGCATCTTGGTAGAAAGTTGTGTGGAGTGTTTCTATAAAATGGTCCCAGGAACAAACAGAAAAAAAAAAATTAACTATTGATTCTCAGTTGAAAACACTGAACAACTGAAGCGACCACATTTTTCTCCAGGGGACCTTCTTCCTTTGGTTTCGAGACTGCTTTTTCACAAGCTTCAGTTGTTCATTTTTAACATGGCAACAATCTATTTTGCTCACCTGCTTACTTTTTCCTCCTTTTGACTTTCTTTTTTCCTTAACTATGATTGTCCCCTCTCAAGTCATCTCATTTCAAGCAACTTTAAAGACTGGCAATGTAGGTGTACTTATATAACTGTTGCATTTAAAAATTTTTCTGTATTTTCCTCTACAAAATTCTTTCACAGTTCTTCACAAGGAACCAAGTGATGATTTAAGAGTGAACTATCATGAGTAAAAATCAAACTGTTCAGTGCTTTTAGATAGAAAAGACATTGAAGTATATAAAGTTGGACCATTTTGTAACAGAGAACATGTGTTATATGCATGGTTCTTATATACGTACTTACTTACTTCTGAATCCCCTTTAGATGGCGAGTAGAGAGTAAAATTGTACATTCTTGGCAGCTTTATCCTCCCTGTTCTGAGACCATCAAAATAATCCATCCATAATCAGAATGAATTTGAGGTGTTAGAAGAGCAACTTTTGAAAAGAAGGGGCTCACAACATATGCCTGATGTAGATTTGAAGAGGATCATTAGAAAAAAAGCATTCTTTGTGTTTACAAAACAGATGTTTTTATGTTATCCAGTTCCCGCCTTAACTTAAAAGTATTTCCTATTCATTTTAATAACTAGAGCAGAAAGATATGATGAATGCAGTACCTCATTACCAAGTTCGCTTTCCGGGTCTCTGAAGAGAGTAGCTGTCTACTTTTGCCTAGTAGGTCCATTGTTAACCCTAAATGATGCTGACATCCAATTCTCCTGCAGATAATTGGGTCCATCCATAGACTGAGTTTGCCACTCAACAGAGCCTTTTGATTGACGTGACTCTTGATGTTTTTATTTTCTCTTATGTGACTGGGATGGCGCCTTTTCTGTTTTCCTGAATAATATGTTACTGTACATGTAAAGTTTGATTCCATAGAACTGATTTCTTAGAAAAAAGTAAGAATTATAGTACAGAGTAAAGATTTTGCAAAACAGTTATGGGATAAAGACATTATCAGGGCTTTTTTTCTTAATTTTACTCAAAGATAGTATTTCACTTTATGTAGGTCACTACTGCATGAAAGACACAGGAGATGTTTCTAGTCCCCGAGTGTGGTTGTAGGTGCATCAGGTTGCTTCCTTAATCTTGTGCGGGCTGCAGACAGACTCTAGGTGTGACTGCCTCACTTTACTCAACACCTGAGGTGGGTGGGGCCCTTCAAGACCTCCCAGTGGAGTCTGCAAGCTTCCATGGACAGTGAGTATTTACTGACCGTGTGCACTTGGACAAGTTATTTAACCTTCAAAGCCCTGGTTTCCTTATCTGCAGCATGGAAGATTTTATCTTCCTCCTAGGTTTAAAGTGAAGAGTAAATGACGTCACATACATGAAGTACAGATCTGGGAACTCTCTTCTTAAGTTCAATGAGGTAGAAATCAGTAAATACAAGCTTTAAAAAGTTGGACTGGTGAAAAATGTTCCCATAATTTACTTAACAGATATGGACCTCAGGTGGAAATCATTGAAATTATGTGAGGGGTCATGACTTTTTATTATAGTTTCTAGAACTTTCTAACCCTCTGAACAGTATTTGTCATTTAATTATATAACTAAAATAACATGTCATATATAGTTACAAAACGTTAAATTATTTCCCAGATAGTCTTGCTGAACTTCCTGAACAGAAAAATATCTTTCTTTGATAAAACATTTCTATAACAGAAATAAAATTAAGGTCAAGTATTCATTTTTTGGGGAAAGAAACCTTACACAATGTTTCAAAAGTATGAAGTGTTTGCCATTTAAAAACACTAATATCTAAAGGGTGCATTTTAAACATGAATTTGCATTCACACATATACAATATTTTATGTTTTAAATCTTTATAAAACTTGCTTTTTATTCCAGCTTTACAAATCCTATTCATTGTATAATTGTGGTACTGAAGAAACTTGAATCTTCAAATATAGTGGAATGAATAATTGGGAAATAAATTTAAAGAATGACATTATTTATATCTAGAAAAGATAGTGTCAAATTTGTATTTGGAGAAAAGAGACTATAAAATGTAGTAATTTTAGAATAAAAATAAAACAAAACTAATTTATAAGACTCTTGGGAGTCCCTTGGACTGCAAGGAGATCCAACCAGTCCATTCTGAAGGAGATCAGCCCTGGGTGTTCTTTGGAGGGAATGATGCTAAAGCTGAAACTCTAGTATTCTGGCCACTTCATGCGAAGAGTTGACTCATTGAAAAACACTCTGATGCTGGGAGGGATTAGGGGCAGGAGGAGAAGGGGACAACAGAGGATGAGATGGCTGGATGGCATCACTGACTCGATGGACATGAGTTTGAATGAATTCCGGGAGATGGTGATGGACAGGGAGGCCTGGCGTGCTGCAATTCATGGGGTCGCAAAGAGTCGGACACGACTGAGCGACGGACCTGAACTGAACTGCACTATGTAGTGTTATAAATCTTCTAGTGGATTCTTTTTTGATGCATGCTTTCACTTTTGGCTGTGCCTGTCTTCACTGCCATGTGGGCTCTTCTTGGGCTGTGCTGGGCAGGGGCCACTCGAGCTGCAGTGTGAGGGCTTTCCACTGCTGGGGCTTATCTTGTTGCAGAGCATCGGCTCTAAAGCTCGTGGGCTTCAGCAGCTGTGGCTCCCAGGCTCTGGAGAGCAGGCTCAGCAGTTGTGGGGTATGGGCTTAGTTGCTCTCTGGCGTGTGGGAATCTTCCCAGATCAGGGATCACACCCATGTCTCCAGCATTGGCAGGTAGATTTTTTAACACTGAGCCACCAGGGAAGCCCTTCAAATGAATTCCTACGTCTGATTTCTCTGCTCAATTATAATCTGGACTTATTACTTGGAGGGCACTTTTATTATCTCCACCACCCTACTCTGTCTCACGTTAGCAAGGGTGGTGAAGACTTTTTGTTATGTATTCATGGATAACCCAAGTCTTGTCTTGTCAACAGGACAGAAAAGAAATGGGCTTAAGCAGAAACAACTTTTCTTGGTGTCTGTCGTAATTGTTAGTTTGTCTTTAGACACTGAATATAAAAAATAATTCTTTAGTTTTTATATGAACGCTGGGATCTCAGCAAATGTTAGGTCCTCTGACATATTATTATCATCTTGATTTAGAATCTTTTTGCAACTTGTTGAAATTCTTTGTAATTTGGTTAAAGCCCAAATCAGAGAACCAACACTATTTCAAAACTATGAGCTAAAATTCCAGAAAGCCATATGTTTTTATTTTTTAATTATCAAGTACATTCACAAGACAGAAAAAACAGGCTGGTTGCAAGGGTGACTCAGGCTGCCTGGGTCCAGCTGTACTTGAAGCAGAGACACATGCGTCCAGAACAGGGGAGCTTGGTGCTATCAGAACACACTTCTGTGCTTATCGCCGAGGGCCTGAGCAGTTATCACCGCCACTCATCACTTCACCAGTGAACCCCCTGCCCCAAGATCTACACAGTGGGGGCACGTTTACCAATCTTCATACTTCTACAACATGTGCAGGGGAAGAGTCAAATATATTTTTACTAGAAGATTCTTCACACTGGGTATACATCTGGGGCAATTTACACCTCAGTGCCCAACACTGTTTTTCTCACTTCTTATTTTAATGGAATCAGTTGTCTAATTTGGTAAATAAGTTTTCTAATTTTATATTAGTCTTGACCTTCTTGAGGTTAAATATTTATTGACAGACTTACAGTCACACAGTTGAAAAAGAAGAGCCAAGTAAAACACAAAGAGATGAAATTTCCTATTTTATAACCTCACACTTCAAAATACAGAGTCAAATATGACACTGTTACTCTGGAACTAAAGGAATAAATAATCCAATGTAAAAATTTAAAAACAAGTGTTAAGACTAAAATAAATATTAAAACAATTTAAGTCTACGAATCGCTTACATGCTTCAACATGAAATGCCTTTTTTTAAAAAGTAAAAAAAATATTTGGAAAACTGTTGCCAGTCTAGCCAAAAGTCACTTTTAGTTTATGTGTATCGTTATATATACAATTCATTCAAAACAAACACATTTGTTACCTTTTAATGCCTTTCTTATTTGGAACATTTTGAATACACAAAATCCTGAAGCTGCTTATCTTTATTTTAAATAAAGTTAAGTTTCAATAGCATATATTTCAATTCTGAGCATAACATCACACATATAACCACATTACAGATATAATAATATTAAATGATTACTTAACAAACATTCTAGCAATACTAACACTTTTTCTTTGTATTTGCTGAGTAGCAATTATAGTTTTTCTTTGTTGATTTTCCAACAATGGTAATGTAATATTGATGCAATTACTAATAAACACAAGTGCCATTATTTTGATCAACAATAAACACGATGGTTTATAACAAGCTCAAAAGGCCACATTTATCTTTCCACTCATACCTTGCTTCTGATTTTTCTAGATTCTTTCATAAGGATAAAACATAGTAGATCCTTTCTTCCTGGCCATCTGAAATTTCTGAACTCTGAAGAGAAATTCCATTTGGTTTAATTTGTCACTTCCTTTCTATATATTTGGTTTTTTTCCTCTTCATTCTTCAACTCTTTACTAGGAGAAAATGACATACAATGTACTACATGAACTTAATATCTTCTGATTACAATAATCTTTGCACGCCCAGGCAATAGCACAGGTAATAAAACAGTGTGCAACACATACACGTGCACACACAACCAGAGGATCAAAATACTGATTTGTCTTCTTGAACATACTCCTTGTTTAACTTTTAGAATTAAAGTCTAGCTTGCCTCTTGAACAAACTGTGAAAGCCTTTCAGTATCATCAGCAGTTACTTAAGGCCTGCTCCAGCACTGATCAGTTAATTTCAGCAAGAAAGAAATACATTTCTCAAATATATACAATAAGCATTGCAAACCCTGGGTAACTTCCAAAATTAAGTGCAGGCAATCAGAGTTTAGGAAATTCTTCATTCGCTGGAAAAAAAACTGTCATGGATGATGCTTCAGGGTTAGTGACTGGAAAGCATATTGGCCATTTTATTAAACAGCACTCTTTCATTCAGTTTATGACTATGTCTACTTTTAGAAGTGGGTTAATTACTATAGTTTTTCCAATAAATCCCCAAGTGGCATGTGTCATTTTTGATTGAGCAAGATAGTGATAGTTAACTATATATCTAGATGCAGCTTTGAACTAAAACAAATTATACTATTAATAAAAATCCAGAACCAACAGGCAGATGAAACAAGAAGTTGCTTCTTTAGAGGCCATGTGGTAAGTATACCACGATTACAGGGTGATAAGCGAGCGCCTGAACCTGAAATTTTTTAATGCAATTGTTCATGTATCAGTAATGAGTATCTGGACTTACACAAAATTGTTTTGTTTTCCCTCTAAGTAGAAATGGCTTAACATTTGGTTGCTCTCAGGAGACAAACTTCAATCTAAGGATGATGGCCAACTGCTTAGGTGTGGTCAATTCCATTGATCACTTCTGAGAAAAGCAGAGGCTAGAGCATTACGTTGGAAAAAAGGATGCACTAATAACCATTGCTGAACCCTAACCAGAAGGGTTAGGGAACATCTGTGCCTTTAAGGTCAGGCCCAGTCTTTTATTTTTATTTTTTTTAATTTATTTTATTGAAACATAGTTGATTTACTATGTTGTGTTAATTTCTGCTATACAGTAAAGTGATTCAGTTACACACACACACACACACACACACACACACACACACATATTCTTTTTCATATTCTTTTCCATTACAGTTTATGGCCCAATCTTAAATAAATGGCTGTACTATGAAAAACATTTCATATGAAAAACATTTACACGAGGGGGTAAAATCCTTTGTCAGTCCTTGTTTCCTGATTTTAAATTTGCTAATTTAGCACTATGTATAGAAGCCCTGAAATGTTTCCAGTTAACATGCTTACAAATGCAGCTGAGGTAGAGTTTAAAATGGTGCAGAGATGGTGTGCCAAGGTACAATCTCACCAGGGGAGAAAAAGGGTATCATTCTGTCCTGGTGGGTATGCAGGTACAGTATGTAAGGCTTGCCTCAATTAGGGGCTGATTACAAGGGGAAAGAGGCTCAAATGGAGGCTGAGCACAAGTCACCCAGGGACCCTATAAACACCTGTAAGGAACAGTGAGAGAGGTAAAGGATCTCAGAGGGGTCAGGAGGCAAAACAGAGTGAGAGGAAGAGTTTATGACACCGGCAGGACAAAAACGAGGAAGAAGAACAGAAAAGGGAAGTGGAGGGGAGAACAGCTGGAAATGAGTGAGCTGGATGCTGCGTACGATGGGACACGACTGCATGGTGAGAAATTATAAATAGAGGAGCCAGGAAGACCCTCAGGAGATGGAACCTGAGGAGAAACTGAACTAGAATAAGCTAAAGTAGGCAGTGAAGACAGCACATTTATGTGAAATGACTCAGATTAAGAAGAGGAAGGAAGACTGACTACAGAATGCCAAAGACTGTCTATGAAAGGGAGCAAGGGGACAGAATAAAAGGAAAAGTAGAGGAGAGAGGTGCACCCCTGGACAAATAACAGGGCACCAGCAAGGGGGCCTCCGCAGCGTGAGGCTGGCCGCTGACGGCACAGGGACTGAGTGCCTGGGAGACGGCGGAGGCCTGCTGCCAAGGGGGTAGATGCCATCTCACCAAGACGCCGGAATGAATGCGAACCCGGGCTTTCTTTGCGCATCTCCTCATTAAGGAACTCCATAACGTTAACGGAGGGAGAGCAACAAAGTGAGGGCCTTTTAAAGGCA
>SJYC01119022.1:0-36826 GCA_006408675.1 Madoqua kirkii
TTGTTACCTTTTAATGCCTTTCTTATTTGGAACATTTTGAATACACAAAATCCTGAAGCTGCTTATCTTTATTTTAAATAAAGTTAAGTTTCAATAGCATATATTTCAATTCTGAGCATAACATCACACATATAACCACATTACAGATATAATAATATTAAATGATTACTTAACAAACATTCTAGCAATACTAACACTTTTTCTTTGTATTTGCTGAGTAGCAATTATAGTTTTTCTTTGTTGATTTTCCAACAATGGTAATGTAATATTGATGCAATTACTAATAAACACAAGTGCCATTATTTTGATCAACAATAAACACGATGGTTTATAACAAGCTCAAAAGGCCACATTTATCTTTCCACTCATACCTTGCTTCTGATTTTTCTAGATTCTTTCATAAGGATAAAACATAGTAGATCCTTTCTTCCTGGCCATCTGAAATTTCTGAACTCTGAAGAGAAATTCCATTTGGTTTAATTTGTCACTTCCTTTCTATATATTTGGTTTTTTTCCTCTTCATTCTTCAACTCTTTACTAGGAGAAAATGACATACAATGTACTACATGAACTTAATATCTTCTGATTACAATAATCTTTGCACGCCCAGGCAATAGCACAGGTAATAAAACAGTGTGCAACACATACACGTGCACACACAACCAGAGGATCAAAATACTGATTTGTCTTCTTGAACATACTCCTTGTTTAACTTTTAGAATTAAAGTCTAGCTTGCCTCTTGAACAAACTGTGAAAGCCTTTCAGTATCATCAGCAGTTACTTAAGGCCTGCTCCAGCACTGATCAGTTAATTTCAGCAAGAAAGAAATACATTTCTCAAATATATACAATAAGCATTGCAAACCCTGGGTAACTTCCAAAATTAAGTGCAGGCAATCAGAGTTTAGGAAATTCTTCATTCGCTGGAAAAAAAACTGTCATGGATGATGCTTCAGGGTTAGTGACTGGAAAGCATATTGGCCATTTTATTAAACAGCACTCTTTCATTCAGTTTATGACTATGTCTCTTTTAGAAGTGGGTTAATTACTATAGTTTTTCCAATAAATCCCCAAGTGGCATGTGTCATTTTTGATTGAGCAAGATAGTGATAGTTAACTATATATCTAGATGCAGCTTTGAACTAAAACAAATTATACTATTAATAAAAATCCAGAACCAACAGGCAGATGAAACAAGAAGTTGCTTCTTTAGAGGCCATGTGGTAAGTATACCACGATTACAGGGTGATAAGCGAGCGCCTGAACCTGAAATTTTTTAATGCAATTGTTCATGTATCAGTAATGAGTATCTGGACTTACACAAAATTGTTTTGTTTTCCCTCTAAGTAGAAATGGCTTAACATTTGGTTGCTCTCAGGAGACAAACTTCAATCTAAGGATGATGGCCAACTGCTTAGGTGTGGTCAATTCCATTGATCACTTCTGAGAAAAGCAGAGGCTAGAGCATTACGTTGGAAAAAAGGATGCACTAATAACCATTGCTGAACCCTAACCAGAAGGGTTAGGGAACATCTGTGCCTTTAAGGTCAGGCCCAGTCTTTTATTTTTATTTTTTTTAATTTATTTTATTGAAACATAGTTGATTTACTATGTTGTGTTAATTTCTGCTATACAGTAAAGTGATTCAGTTACACACACACACACACACACACACACACACACACACATATTCTTTTTCATATTCTTTTCCATTACAGTTTATGGCCCAATCTTAAATAAATGGCTGTACTATGAAAAACATTTCATATGAAAAACATTTACACGAGGGGGTAAAATCCTTTGTCAGTCCTTGTTTCCTGATTTTAAATTTGCTAATTTAGCACTATGTATAGAAGCCCTGAAATGTTTCCAGTTAACATGCTTACAAATGCAGCTGAGGTAGAGTTTAAAATGGTGCAGAGATGGTGTGCCAAGGTACAATCTCACCAGGGGAGAAAAAGGGTATCATTCTGTCCTGGTGGGTATGCAGGTACAGTATGTAAGGCTTGCCTCAATTAGGGGCTGATTACAAGGGGAAAGAGGCTCAAATGGAGGCTGAGCACAAGTCACCCAGGGACCCTATAAACACCTGTAAGGAACAGTGAGAGAGGTAAAGGATCTCAGAGGGGTCAGGAGGCAAAACAGAGTGAGAGGAAGAGTTTATGACACCGGCAGGACAAAAACGAGGAAGAAGAACAGAAAAGGGAAGTGGAGGGGAGAACAGCTGGAAATGAGTGAGCTGGATGCTGCGTACGATGGGACACGACTGCATGGTGAGAAATTATAAATAGAGGAGCCAGGAAGACCCTCAGGAGATGGAACCTGAGGAGAAACTGAACTAGAATAAGCTAAAGTAGGCAGTGAAGACAGCACATTTATGTGAAATGACTCAGATTAAGAAGAGGAAGGAAGACTGACTACAGAATGCCAAAGACTGTCTATGAAAGGGAGCAAGGGGACAGAATAAAAGGAAAAGTAGAGGAGAGAGGTGCACCCCTGGACAAATAACAGGGCACCAGCAAGGGGGCCTCCGCAGCGTGAGGCTGGCCGCTGACGGCACAGGGACTGAGCGCCTGGGAGACGGCGGAGGCCTGCTGCCAAGGGGGTAGATGCCATCTCACCAAGACGCCGGAATGAATGCGAACCCGGGCTTCTTTGCGCATCTCCTCATTAAGGAACTCCATAACGTTAACGGAGGGAGAGCAACAAAGTGAGGGCCTTTTAAAGGCAAATCATATGAAAAGAAAAAGGAAGATTTCATAGCAGGGTTTTAAAAATGAATAGGAAGCTAGGTCAGTCTTTGTGTGTATGTTATGAAAAATAAGATTCATAAAAATACTGCACTCTATTCCACAAGACATTCAATCCAGTGAGTATTCCCCAAAGGTTTGTTGTGTGGCTAGATACCAGGAGAATTACGGGGAGGAGAAAATGTGAGCATATTATAGGCCCTGCCTTGAAGTAATGGGTGAAACCCAAATAGACTTTTTGGCCAACCAAATATTACCACTTAGTCAGAGTTAAAAGGCAAAGCATTGTGTAAGAGAAATAACTCTGAACTCAGAGCCAGAAGATCGAGTCCTAGTTCAAGCACTTTTAAACTCTGGATCAGAGACCTTAATTTCTTTACATGTAGAAAGCAAGGGCTGTATTAGAAAATTTCTGAAATTATTTTTGTTTTAAAAGAAATGATCAAGTAGTATATATAACAAAATATGCTGAGTAGAAAAATCAGAAAATACACACAGTAAAATGAAGGATAAAAAAAATCACTACAGTTTCATCATTTAGAGATAACCACTCACATTTGTTGATGTACATTGTTTCATATTTTATGTATGTTATATAAAAATTATTTTGTAACCATTTTTAACTTAAAAATTTATCATCTTTCATTTTTAACTTACAAATTTATCATCAATCTTTCCATATTTATGAAAATACTTCTATATTTTTATGATTGTAATAGTTACATGGTATTATATTTCATAATCAATCCTTTATTCATAGAAATTGATTTTTTCCCTTCCATTTTGAAAACCTGAAGGAGCAGCCTTTTAATTAAATCTCTACATATATACTTAAATACTTTTCCTACAGTAAATTCCTAGAGGTAGAACTGTCAGGTCAAAATATATGAACAATTTGAAAACTTAAGAAAAAGCTATATCCTACAAAGGAATATTTTAATACTATTACTGGCAGTATATGAGAAAATCCACTTCCCCACACTCTCATCAACACAAGGCTGTGTAAGTCTGAAGCTTGCTGCCATTTCATGAAGGAAAAATACCATCTCATTTACTGATTTAATTTCTATTACTTTGATCACTGGAATTGGACATATTTCAGATTTTCACTGATATATATATCAGTGAAATATAGGGTCACAAAGAGTCAGACACGACTGAGTGACTTCACAATCAATTACAATCAATATCACTTTAAGAATGTTCTATGTATCCTACGGGTCAGTTCTCCTATTGATAATCTTTTCCCTGTTGATTTTTTACAGCTTTATATGCTGAGGATATTAACCCTTTGTCATATATTTTGTGAAACTCTTCCTGATCCCAGGTCACTGGTTGTTTACAGCTTCAGCTTATGCGTTTTTTTCTTTGACATAAATGATTTTAAAGGTTCTGTTATTTAGATCTAAAAACCTATTTCAAAATATGTTTTCTAATTCTGATACCAATAATAAAAAGTCATTCCTTAACACTCATGATCCTACAAGTATTGATTTATAAGCTTTCTGTATGATAAGAAAACTAATGTGATAGAGTTTAACATTTTACTTTTATAGCCAAACTTCTCTTCTACTAATAGAGAAAACAGAGGTCACCTTCTTTAGAAGGTCCTTCCTGTCCTTCTTCATCTCTCACCAGAAAACATCATCACCGTGTCCCACTCACCTCTCTCAGTGGAAGAAGTAGTTCCGCCTTCTTGTCTCAAATTTTCCTCCCTAGTTATTCCCCTTATCCTATACATTGACTGGCTCTTCTCAAGGGACTCTTGGCTCTAGGTTTATAAATATTCTTGTAATTCCCTCCAATATAAAGACTTTCTCTATATCCTGTGTTTTCTACTAGCTACTGTTCAGCCTTTTCTTTCAAGTCCAACATTTGGGAGAAGTGGCCTCTTCCGACAGGTCTTCTCCCCGTGGGCTGGAGACAATCTGACTCACGTTCCAGGATTCTCATTCAAAACCTTCCTCTCCCAGGCCACAGCCTCTAGGCTGCCAAACCCAAAGGCGTTTTTCAGTCCCTATTTGCTTCTGCTCTCTTGGACATGTGGCCTTGTTGACTATGCCTTTCTTAAACTTTCCTGTGGACTCCATGACATGACTCTTTCCTGGTTTTTCCTAAACCTTCCTGTGGACTCTGTGACGTGACTCTCTCCTGGTTCCCTCTCACCTCGATGAGGGTGACTTTCTGGCTGGTTTGCTCCATCTTCTTCCCCTGTGTGTCCATGACATGTCCTCGGTCCTCCTGGCTCTGTCCTCTGCCCCTCTCAGAACTGCAGGAGGGGAAGAGTGGAGGCAAAGAGCTAGTGAGAAAGCACTGCAACAGCTCAAATGGAGCGCTGATCAGCGAAGTGGCAATGGGAATAAAAAGGGGAGATAAATGGGAGGATCTGAGAGAAAAATATTCAACAGATCACATGAGTGATTATATATGTGTCTGGGAAGCAGGGAGTTGCTGAAAATAATGGAGAGATTACAAACCTTAGCTGGTTGGGCTCCTTTTACTACTGTATGAATAAAATAAAACCTACTTATCTCAGAAAAATATTAGCTGCCTTGGAAAAACCAGAAAATTTATCAGAGTGTGTGTGTGTGTGTGTGTGTGTGTATGTGTGTGTGTGTGTGTGTGTGTGTGTGTGTAAAAGTTCAGGAGATCCCTTAGTGACAAAGAAGGGATGAAGAAGTTTACATAAAGAAAACAGTGATATCCCAACCTGTGAGATGGGAATGCAGTGTTTCAAATGGTTTTGTATTAACAGTAACATAGAAGATGAATATTCAATGGATGCATATATAGTAACGCAAATTACATTAGAGAAAAGAAAATACAGAAATCATGAAAAAAGGGAAATTCAAAGAATGGAAGGCAGTGTCTCCTCTCTAGGATGTTCAGGAATGGTGGTAGACATCGTGAAAGAAAGTGAAGGTGAAAGTCACTCAGTTGTGTCTGACTCTTTGCAACCCCATGGGATGTAGTCCACGGAATTCTCCAGGCCAGAATACTAGAGTGGGTAGCCTTTCCATTCTCCAGGGGATATTCCCAACCCAGGGACTGAACCCAGGTCTCTCGCGTTGCAGGTCGGATTCTTTACCAGCTATACTACAAGGGAACCCTGAGAATACTGGAGTGGGTAGCCTATCCCTTCTCCAGCAGATCTTCCCAACCCAGGGATCAAACCAGAAGCGTTGCAGGCAAATTCTTTACCAACTGAGCTATCAGCAAAGACATCATGACAGAGCTCACAAATGGCACGGGAATTTAAAAATGAGGTAATAAAGAGGACTGAACAGTGACTGCTGTGGACTGAACTGTGTCTTTCACAGGTTGAAGCCCTTGAAGTTAATACATCTTACAAAGGAGGTCGGGCCTTTAAAGAAGTAATTAAAGTTATATGAGGTCATAAGGGTGAGGCCCTGAGCCACAGGATGGTGTCCTTATAAAAGGAGGAAGAGACACCAGAGAGCTCTTTCTCTCCACCCACACACACAAAGGAAAGGCCATGTGAGGGCACGGCAAGGAGGTGGCCTCCTGCAAACCAGGAAGAGAGGACTCACCAGCACTCTACCCTGTTGGAACCTTGATCTTGAACTCCCAGCCTTCAGAACTATGGGAAAATACATTTACATCATTTAAGCCACCAAGTCTCTGGCATTGTTACAGCAGCTAGAGAAATCTACAGGGAGACGTGTAAGTAAAGGGCTTCTCAGCAGGCAGAGTGGTAAAGAATCCACCTGCCAGTGCAGGAGGGTGTGGGTTTGATCCCTGGGTCAGGAAGACCCCTTGGAGGAGGGCACAGTGACCACTCCAGTACTCTTGCCTGGAAAATTCCATGGACAGATGAACCTGGTAGGCTATGACCCTTGAGGTCACAAACAGTCAGACATGACTGAGCACACACACATGTAAATGAAGTGAAGTCAGAAGACCGAGAAGGAAAAGAAGAGAAGTCACAAAGATAAAAGAACAAATAGAGCACATTTAGGAAGTAGGAAAACGAGGAGACAGAAAGGAAAGGTGGAGCTCTGACCCCAAAAGCACTGATAGCTTACTATCTTCAGGGAGCCTATACTCTAGCGTCACAGAAAAAACTCAAATGTCTGTGATGCCAGGATGATAAGCAGAACGAGGGAAGCAGCCCAGAATGACACAACAGGACTCGGTAAACTGAGGGGTGGATGACTCATCTCAGGGAGGCAGCCACTATCCTATCCCAGTATCAGGGGAAGGAGGCCCAGGAAGAAGTGGAGCTGTGGTCCAGGGATTCGAAAGAAACACAACACACACATTTTTGTGAAACACAGTGGACCTGGACTGTATCTTGCTAGCAGTTGTTTGTATGTTTCTTAAATATTATTTTAAAAACTGTTTAAAACATTTTTTTAATATTGTTGCTCTGTGCATGTCCCTACCCCACTTTGTTCCAGTCATAGGGTACCCTGCTGGCTTCCCGGTATTCCAGGCACCTCCAAGCAATTGTGCCTTAGCTCCTGCCCCTCTTCTGATTTCTAGGTCCTTTTCTTTTTTGTTCACTTTGTCTTTACATGGTTTTTAAGACTTAAATGCTCTTATATCGTTGGCTTTTCCTAACCACTGCAGAAAAATCAGACTGAGTGATCCTTTCCACCTTTTCCCCCTTATAATGTACATACAATCTAACAGAAAGCTGCCCTGAAAAATACATTTGGACTTCTGCTTGCCTCCAAGATGAAGTAACATGGACCAAGTAAACTGCTCACCTAAAACAACCACAAATATTGCATAAAACATATGAAACCATTTTCAAAACACTGAACCATAGGCAACAAAAGAAAGTGATAACAAAGAAATGGAAAATATATGAGATCAGCCCTATGATCGCCTAGCTTACTGCCTTGAGAGTTTCCAGGCTACAGCACAGAGAGATGAAAATGGTGTGGAATGTGGTGGACTCCCTGAATAAGGGCTAGGTGTCTGAGAAGACCAGTTCAGACTGCCAGAGAGGAAAGAGTGGGAGAACATGAAGACTTGCAAGTGTTCCATACGAATATTCAGCAGAGTACAGGTGAACATATACATCTGAGGACATGTCCTGAGGCCAGGAACAGTACCTACTTCATCAGCCAGGATGGAAAATCTCACAACTCAGAAAGCATTAGGCAGAATATCTAAAAGGGATTTTTATCAGTGGTGAGGAATAAACAGTTCAAGACTAAACACTGTTCAAGTCCCACCTAACAAATCTAGCTAAAAAGAAGCACAACTTAAACTCAAAATTATCAAAAGTGAAGATCAGAGTGGAAATCAGTGAAACAGAAAATAGATAAACAATAAAGAGAAATAAATGGAAAAAAAGCTTGTTATTTTCAAAAAAAGTCATAAATCATTTGCCAGGCTGACTGGGGAAACTAGAGTAAAGAAAGAAATTATCAACACCAGGAATTAAAGAGGCAACATCATTACAGATTCTATTTATATTAAAAATATAATAAGAGGATATTATGAATACTTTATATCAATAAATTCAGTCACTTGCATGAAATGGAGAAGTTCTGTGAAAGACACAGATTATCAATGCCTATATAAGAAGAAAAGAAAAGGCAGAGGAACCAGAGATTGAATTGCCAATATTCACTGAATTACAGAGAAAGCAAGGGAATTTCAGAAAAACATCTACTTTTGCTTCATTGACTACACTAAAGCCCGTGACTGTGTGGATCACAACAAATTTTGGAAAATCTTAAAGAGGTGGGAATACTAGACCACCTTGTCTCCTGAGAAATCTGTATGCAGGTCAAGAAGCAACAGTTAGAACTGGACATGGAACAAACGGACTGGTTCAAAATTGGGAAAGGAGTACATCAAGGCTGTATATTGTCACGCTGCTTATTTAATTTGTATGCAGAGTACATCATGTGAATTGCCAGGCTGGATGAATCACAAACTGGAATCAAGATTGCTGGGAGAAGATATGCAGATGATATCACTCTAATGGCAGAAAGTGAAGAGGAACTAAAGAGTCTCTTGATGAGGGTGAAAGAGGAGAGTGAAAAAACTGGCTGAAAACTCAACATGTAAAAAACTAAGATCATGGCATCCAGTCCCATCACTTCATGTCAAATAGAAAGGGAAAAAGTGGAAGCAGTGACAGATTTTATCTTCTTGGGCTCCAAAATCACTGTGGATGGTGACTGCAGTCATGCAATTAAAAGATGTTTGCTTCTTAGAAGAAAAGCTATGACAAACCTAGACAGTGTATTAAAAAGCAGAGATATCAGTTTTCTGATAAAGGTCCATACAGTCAAAACTATGGTTTTTCCAGTAGTCATGTATGGATGTAAGAGTTGAGTTGGACCATAAAGAAGGATGAGCACCATAGAACTGATGCATTTGAATTGTGGTGCTGGGACTCTTGAGAGTCCCTTGGACTGCAAGGAGATCAAACCAGTCAATCCTAAGGATATCAACCCTGAATATTCATTGGAAGGGCTAGTGTTGAAGCTGAAGCTCCAGAACCTTGGCCACTTGATGTGAAGAGCCTACTCACTGGAAAAGATCCTGTTGCTGGGAAAGACTGAGGGCAGGAGAAGAGGGCAACAGAAGATGAGATGGTTGGACAGCATCACTGACTCAAAGGACATGAGTTTGAGCAAACTCTAGGAGACAAGGAAGAAGAGAGAAGCCTGGAGTGCTGCAGTCCATGCACTTGCAAAGAGTTGGATGTGACTTAGCAACTAAACAACACAATATAAGAAATATATATCTTAATGGCCACACTTGCATTAGACACATTGAACTTGTAGTTAAAAATCTACTCCAGGACCTGATAGCTTTACTAGTAAGTGTACTCAACATCTGAAGAAGAAAGAGTTGCATCAGCAAAAACAGTGGTGGAAGGACTTCTGAAAAATTCCTCCTCCAAATAAGCTATGGGAAAACTGGCAAAAATGGTTTTTTAAAATTTAACTTTAAAAAATTTTGGAAATTAGCCAATAGCTTGTAGTAACCTGGAGAATGTTTATTCAAGAATGGTTGACACTTGGTAAGAATTAATTTCTTCTCATGAAAAGAAGAAGAAATTGAAGGAGTTTGGAATGTGGTGATTATAAAGATGGAAAAATATATAGTGGAGGAGAGATTGGATAATCAGAGTTAACACTTATGACTACATTATATTAAGAAGATTTCATTTATTCAACATTCAGTTCACATATGAGTGTTGACAAACAAAGGCCTTTAATATTACTGATCATCTGAAGTAAATTCTCTCTGATCAAAGCTGTTAATGAAGTAAAATATTCTATGTTTCAAAAGAAACCCCCAAACTCAAGATATATTAGCAACTAGGGAACACTAATATTATTTAAGGATTAAAACATATTTGTAGAAGCTTCATAAAAAACTCTAACTTGGCAGCAGATTAACACATCATAGATGCATGAGATACAAAAGGTAAAAGTTTAAGACTTTCAAGAAAAAGGCTTAAAATTAACCTATACAATTTCTTCTATCAAGAGTGTAGCTCTAACTAAAATGTGTAAAGACTGTTTGCACAGAAGTGACTGACATTTCTTAAAAAAATTTTTTTAAGTATAAATGAAACAAGAAATTCAAGTGGAAAGTGGTGAGAGGCAGTCCTCTGTGGCTCATTTACACAGCCTGGTCAACCAGCTAATAAGCACATGTTAGGAACTGAATGGCAACACTGCAAAGAAACAACAAAAAATTAACTTCTATCCATTTACTTGGGTACAATGGACTCATTAAATAAATTAGAGAAATAAAGAAATGACTTTGTTACATACTGGGCTATAGCATTTCCATCTTCAAGTCGCCTACAGTTTTGAAATCATGAGAAATGTATCTTAATTCATCCTTACTTCTAAGAAATTATGAGTATAGGGAAAGCCCAAAGGCCTTAGATGAACCTGAGCATTGAGACATAACTGAACTTCTCACGAAGATTTCCTTTCAGAAGCTTGTTAAGTACTCTGTGTTCAAGAGAAGCCAAGCTACCCTGACATGCTGGGATGCTTTTTGAGGCTTTTTTGAATTTTCATCTGGAGAGCATTGTGTGGCATCTTTGCATCATCTGAAGATATGTATCCAAAGTGATCAGGGGGAGGACAGACTCTTTCATTCACATCTTAGGTAAAAGTTCTAAAGTATTTTATAAAACATGTTCAAAGACAGCACTGTTCCCATAATGTATTCAAATATGATCACTTCTGGTTGTTGAAACAGGGTTTTTGTCTGTACTGATCCAGCGTATTTGTTCATATGTGTGATCTGTCACTGAGTATACACTCCTCAGAGTCAGTTATTATTTCATCAACTATTATGTAAACTTTCAGTTATTCAGAGATTGGTACTGAAAACCTACCTTGCAGATACAATAAAAAACAAAAAACGGAAAGACCTGGAACATGTGTTTGTGTCATGTGACAGGCAGAGTGAAAGCATGGGAAGAACACAGATTAGGAGACAGAGGGTCTGCGTGCCGCTTCCGCCCTCGCAGGCCAGGCTCCTCCACACGCAGGGGAGGGGGAAGAGCCACGGTCTGCAGGGACATGCGGAGGCTCACCTGTGACGAGGAGTGGCTGTGCTCTGAAGCAACGGGGCTTCATATACGACATATAATGATGCATAGTCCTAGATGGGCTTCCCAGGTGGTGCTAGTGGTAAAGAACCTGCCTGCCACTGCAGGAGGACCAAGTCGCTTCAGTCACGTCTGACTCTGTGCGACCCCATGGACTGTAGCCCACCAGGCTCCTCTGTCCATGGGATTTCCCAGGCAAGAAGACTGGAGTGGGTTTAGCAGGGTTAACCTGAGTAAATGTTTTCCTGAGGACGTTCAGTAGGGATGCCCTGTGTGTATGTGTGTGGGAGCATGTGCCCAGACGTGGGAATGGTGATGTGAGATGGGAGGGCAGGGCAGATACCTGAGCTGTTCAAGGATTTTACATTCAGGTGACAGTTTGCTGGTGATGTGTGAATATAAAGTTTCGGCCTCAAATTAGGTACAATATGCTCTGCCATGATAAAAACTGAGACATACTTGCAAAGGTTTTCAATATTTTTTTGAGGTAAAAGAGATTTTCCATTTGTGTATTAAGTAATGTATTAATAGCAAGTACCAAAAAAAATACAAAAACTTCCTAGAGATTTTTAAAAATAAACACTTTAAAAACTGCTCAAATACTTAAGGCATTTGTAAGAAATATACAAGGATAATGCCCTAAGTATTAGCCTTTATACATTAATGCCTTGAAATGGGTGTTTCGTAACTTTTGTAGTGTGGTGCTATGGAGAGAGAAATGGGGAAACTGTCCTTAAAACAAACACCAATTGTTTATCACTGAAAATTATTTAGGAGGAAAAGCTGCTTACTGTGCCATAGACTCTGAGCTCAGTCTGAAATCCTGGGACTTGAATGACTGCTGTGAAAGAAAAAGAAAGAGTTTGTCACAAATCACAGAAGACAACACTGGCAATATTCACACGCTGAAAACCCACCAACTGGTTGAATGAGTAGAGAGCAGGCCTGTTCTGAAGACAAGTGTCTTATCAGCATAATGTATTCATTCCCATAGAAAAGCAAGGAAACAGCTCTTCAGATTGGTTAAGCACTCTTTGTAAATGAAGTGACCTTTTAGGTGTGTGTCAAAAAGAGTCAGTTGTGAATCAGCCTAAATTAAGTCAGTAATGCTGTGTCAGATTACTCAAGTTATGCGTTTACCTTTCACCATTGCACCTTTGCTTTGTAATCTTCCCACTACACATATATTTTTTCATGAAGCCACACACTGAACTGTGTGTAAAATTCTGAATCTGCAAGCTCTTTAAATCTTCTACAAACTTTGCTCAGTCTGTTTTATTAATGGCACCTTCATGAGGAAATCAAATAAGCACTTTGGGTGGTACCAGATTACACACTGAGAGTGAGTTAGCGGGTTCCTCTGCTTGTCTGTTCTTAGTTACTCAGTCGTATCCAACTCTTTGTGACCCCATTAACTGTAGCTTGCCAGGCTCCTCTGTCCATGGAATTCTCCAGGCAAGAATATTAGAGTGGGTAGCCATTCACTTCTTCAGGGGACCTTCCCGATTCTGGGATTGAACCCCGATCTCCTGCATTGCAGGCAGATTCTTTACCACCTGAGCTACCAGGGAAGCCCCATTCCAAATCAGAGTATACTGTGGAACAATAGTGTTTGATATGAGACAGTATTTTAGACATCAATTCAGTGTTGCCATAAAACAGACTTGGAAATTTTATTTAGAGATAATTACATGTTATGGGAATGAGCTACTTAAACTTCACGTAGAAAATATAAACGTTACTGTGTTAAAGCTTTGAATTACATATGAATGAAAGAGATAAATCATAACTATCTAATTAAATTCTTAAAACTCCAAAAAAACAAAACAAAAATAACAAAATGAAGTGAAAGGAAAGAGGTAAAACTTTCTGTTTCAGTCTTACCTTCTTTGAGTAGCTACTGCTTTCCCAGGCTTATCTCTACTGAAACTTGTTTTGCCTTTTTAGATTTCCTCCTTCACAATCAGATTTCAGCAAGATTTGGCACTGAGCACCTTTAAACAAGTATTACTTTTCTTATCATAAAGATTTCAAGAGGATTTTGTACTTTTCTGGACCATAATTATGTGATATTATTGCTGGCTATATAGCTTTACATCAAGCACGTAATAAAAGCAAGAGTTAAAGGGCAAGGAGACTTCGTGGTGACAGGGGGATGCTGTAGTGTTTTAAAGAACATCAAAAGAACCAATCTTTTGTTTTTCTCAACTATTTGAAGATAACCTGACTCAGTTAAAATGTGTTTGGGAAAAAAGGTACAAGTACATAGAAAATTTAAATTCAAGGACAAATGCAGATTGCAGAATAGTCTACCTGCCCTCAAGCCAACCCATCAGGAAAAAAACTATCAAAACCTCTCAGAAAGCATCAATTATAACCTAATTTTTTCAGTTTTTTCTCAGGCTTATGGAATAAATTCCAAACAGTGCAATCAAATTCATGGTGAATGCTTCTTGTACATGGTAGTACATAGAAAATTTAAATTCAAGGACAAATGCAGATTGCAGAATAGTCTACCTGCCCTCAAGCCAACCCATCAGGAAAAAAACTATCAAAACCTCTCAGAAAGCATCAATTATAACCTAATTTTTTCAGTTTTTTCTCAGGCTTATGGAATAAATTCCAAACAGTGCAATCAAATTCATGGTGAGATGCTTCTTGTACATGGTCCAAGTATTACTTCTATCTCTTTGCCCAATGCAAGAGTAACATCTTAAAGAAATGTACATATCTACAGTTGTCCCTTAGTATCTGAGGGGGATTGGTTTCAGGACACTCTACCCCCCAGATACCAAAATCTACAGATCCTAAAAGTGCCTTATATAATGGTGCAGTATTTGCATATAACCTAACAACCTCTTGTATACCTAAACTCATCTCTGCTGCTGCTGCTAAGTCGTTTCAGTTGTGTCCCACTCTGTGCGACCCCACAGACGGCAGCCCACCAGGCTCCCCTGTCCCTGGATTCTCCAGGCAAGAACACAGGAGTGGGTTGCCATTTCCTTCTCCAGTGCATGAAAGTGAAAAGTGAAAGTGAAGTTGCTCAGTCGCGTCTGACTCTTAGCGACCCCATGGACTGTAGCCCACCAGGCTCCTCTGTCCATGGGATTTTTCAGGTGTTGGGGAACCAGACTGGAGCCATGGCAGGCTCGACAGGTTGCACCAGGCCTAGGTTTTGAATTCTTGTAAACTTGGGTCATGATTCCAGGAGACTACTCCCTAGCAGGGTCCCCCTCACCCTAGGATGAAGGGCCTGAGCTACTCCATCTTGTAAAAGAATTCCATCCTGCAAGGTCCCGGGCAAAAGAACTTTGGACGTTACCCAACCTAAGCCCACTACCGATAGCCAATCAACCCTCAGATTACCTAACCTAGCCCCACTGTACACGAGCCAATCGGTCACTAGGCTAAACCTTCTGACTTTATGTTCAGGAGCTTGTGATTTCCCTTGGAAGTAAAACCCAATCAAGAATCTACACACAAATCCTATGGATGGAAGTAACCAACCAGTTATCTGTCAACTTAAACACCCCCTAAAGTGGCCAATCAGTTGTCCTCCTGCTTGAACATCCCCTCTTGTATCCTTTTACCTGATTAAATTCCCTATAAAAGCAGTGCAGCCCAAGACTCGGGGCTCCCTCCCTATAGCCGCTGCGTCGGTTCCGGGGGAGCCCTAGCTCGAGCTAGCAATAAATCCCTTTATGCTTTTGCATTGCCGTGGATGTCTTATTTCTCTCAGTTTTGGGGACTTGGACTTCGGGCATAACACCACGCAAGAGTACTGGAGAGGGTTGCCATTGCCTTCTCCATATAAATAACTATTATGATATAAATGCTATGTAAACGGTTGTAAATACAATGTAAATGCTAAGTAAATGGGTGCCAGTGTGGCAAATTCGTTTTGCTTTTATGGAACTTTCTGGAATTTTTTCCCATGTAATTGTGAACCATGATTGGTTGACTCTCTAGATGCAGAACCTGTGGGTAAGGAAGGCCAACTGTGTACATGAAATGTTGTAAAACCAAGGGATAAACAAACAAATAAACCCCAAATCATGGCTCTAATCAGAATTTGAGTCTATTCCAGACGTTGAGGGGAGAGAAGTCAGACTGAATTATCCATCACTGTCAAGTCAGTGCTACTTTTCCTTGTGTGCACTGTGACCCTGACAAATGAGTAACAACATATGGCCACATGCAGGTCTTAGCAAACCTGTTTTGAATAGACTTTTCCTATGAAATGGGTGCTATGATGTCCTCAGAATCTGTCTGAAGCAGGTTAGGCATGTCCTTGGCCTGATTCCTACTGTATTTATTACTGCATTAGTATAGAGGGCACATCCAGGTCCTTTCTCATGATGCAAAGGTTGTTTTAACCTGGGTTCAAATTCCATGAACCACAAATTAGTAGAAGATCCACATTATAAAGTTTTAACACTGATTTGTAAAAGGACACATTTAATTAGGACCAAAACTTCACTTCTAAACACCTTTATTCACTCATTTCTTGGTCTCAGCAGTAGCATGCCATATGGGTAGTTATTCATGGAGGCAAAAGGAGAGGGAAGAAGGAGGTGTCTCTGTGAGCTGTTTTGGTTCACTTTGTCTTTAAACAAAAAAGCCTCAAGGCTCTGAGACAATCAGCCCATAAACACCGCCAACCATCAAGGCCAAGGAGCATGACTGCCCGTCTTTTCCTCCTTTCCACTCACACCTCTCACCTCTCTGGGGACTTAATTTACTCTTCATGGATACCCTTGATATGGAGAGGAGGGAATGAAGAGAGGAAGATGAGCAAAGCAGAGGAGATAAATGAAATGTGCAGAATCTATAGACTCTTGCTTCCCAAATCCTCATGATTTCTAGTGATGCTCGTAAATTTAGATGCAGTGAGTCAAACATGAAAGGAATGATTAATGGAATGATTTTCAGTGCCTCCCTTGATTACATGGAGATTTACCGAGGAGAAGCAACTCATAAAAAACTGTGCAAAAGAGAAATAGGCCATGCAAACAACTCATCCAAATATTTTTATAAACTTGAAGAATGAATGTAAAATTAAGTAGATATTTGATCAATGTTTGTTGCAGTAGCACACCAGCTTTAAATAGGCCAATTTATGATACAATATCGGAGAAGGCAATGGCACCCCACTCCAGTACTCTTGCCTGGAAAATCCCATGGACAGAGGAACCTGGTGGTCTGCAGTCCATGGGGTCGCTAAGAGTAGGACACGACTGAGCGACTTCACTTTCACTTTTCATTTTCCTGCATTGGAGAAGGAAATTGCAACCCACTCCAATGTTCTTGCCTGGAGAACCCCAGAAACGGGGGAGCCTGGTGGGCTGCCGTCTATGGTGTCGCACAGAGTAGGACACAACTGAAGCGACTTAGCAGCAGCAGCAGCAGCAGCATGATACAATATAGCTTCATTTTTACGTGCTATTTATATACCTCCTGATAGTTACCTTTTCCAAAGAATTAATAACAGCAATTTCCTTTTATACTCACTTTGTAGGAGTTTTTTTTTTAAGTTTTGTTTTTGTTAAGTCTTTATTGAATTTGTTACAACACAGCTTCTCTTTTATGTTTTGATTTTTTGGCTACAAAGCATGTGGAACCTTAGTTCCCTGACCAGGGATCAAACTCGAAGTCCCTGCATTGGAAGGTGAAGTCTGAACCACTGGACTGCCAGGGAAGTCTCCAGGAATTTTTTTTAAAAGAGGAAAAAAGCCCAACAACTAGGGCTGTTGGTTAAATTATCATCTTGATTCTGTCCTTAACTCTATGTGGCCCAGGGAAGCCATTTACCTTCTCCTGAGGTCTGATTTCTACTTGAAAAAGCACAGAAGGTGCTCAGAATAAAGCATGAACTGTCACAGCACCATTCTTGCATTTTACAGATGAGGAAATGGAGGCCCAGAGTCACCTAGATTACAGAAGTAGCCTGAGGTTATAATCCAGTATTCAGACTGATTTAACAGTTTAGTTTAACAGCTAAACTCTTTTCCAGCACATTTTTGTTTGAAAACCTCACACACAAACACTTAAACACCTAGAATTTCTCTAGGTGAATTGAGGTTTGGAGGCCAGGGAAACCTTGCCTCCCTAGAGGGAGAGTTGGACTGTGAAGAAAGCTGAGTGCCGAAGAATTGATGCTTTTGAACTGTGGTGTTGGAGAAGACTCTTGAGAATCCCTTGGACTGCAAGGAGATCCAACCAGTCCAGTCTGAAGGAGATCAGCCCTGGGTGTTCTTTGGAAGGACTGATGCTAAAGCTGAAACTCCAGTACTTTGGCCACATCATGTGAAGAGTTGACTCATTGGAAAAGACTCTGATGCTGGGAGGGATTGGGGGCAGGAGGAGAAGAGGACGACAGAGGATGAGATGGCTGGATGGCATCACCGACTCGATGGACCTGAGTTTGAGTGAACTCCGGGAGTTGGTGATGGACAGGGAGGCCTAGCATGCTGCAGCTTATGGGGTCACAAAGAGTCGGACACAACTGAGCGACTGAAATGAACTGAACTGAAAGTTGTGTTTGGATAGGTGGGTATACTTTTATGATTTTAAATATTCATGTAAGTTTGCTGTTGATTCTTTGATTTTAGAATTTATTATTGGTTCTATGAGCTGTATTTGGCACTCAGTCTTCCAATTATGCTTTTCCTTAAGAATAAAATATTCCTTTGTATTAAGATGTAGTTTCTAGAAGTATGTTGTTGTTTAGTTGCTAAGTCGTATCTGACTCTTTTGCGACCCCATGGACTGTAGCCTGCCAGGCTCCTCTGTTCATGGGATTTTCCAGGCCAGGATACTGGAGTGGGTTGCCATTTCCCTCTCCAGGGGATTTTCCTGACCCAGGGATCAAACCCACGTCTTCTACATTGGTAGGCAGATTCTTTACCACTGAGCCACCAGGGAAGCCCCTTCTAGAAGTATATATATAAAAAAAGTGAAAGCCTTCATCTTGATTCATGATTTGTAGTTTTGGATATTAATTATGCCAGGTAGGAAAAACAAATATTGAGTTGGCCAAAAAGTTTGGGCTTTTTAATAAGATGTTATGTCAAATACTTAACAGAATGCCACTCTAGCGGCAAGGAGTATGCTATATACCCTGGAGATGCAAAGCTAAGCAGGTTCTAATAACTTATACTCTAACAGGGAAAGGCATGGAGATAAGCAGTGAGGCAGAGGATGATCCACATTATGATAAAAAGAAATGTGCAGATATAAAGGAACAGAAGCCCTGAATGGCAACTGGAGGCTTCAGAGGAGCATTCTCAGAGGAGGAAACGTTTAGCCTAACTCCCATGGAATAAACTGAAACTGTGATCACTGGAGTGGTGCAAAAACTATACAGTTGGAGAAACTGGGGTAAGCAGAGGCTGGAGGCTTTGTGTGTGCAAGGCAGTGTACTCCAGGAGGATGATTTGGGAGATGAGGAAAAACTGGTCAGAACGTCTATTCAAATGTTGAAGGATGAGAGCTAGATTAAAACTTATGAGATTTGGACTTTAAAGGCAAATAGAGCACCAACTAAGATTTCTGAGCTGATAAACCACATGACTTGACTTCTGTATTAGGAACAGAAAATAGTGTACTTCCAGTAGGCAGGTGAACAACGCAGTAAAGACTGGGGTATGGGAGCTGGCGACCTCCCCAGGCAGAGGTTGGGGGTATTTCACAGTCATCCTTCCCAGGCTCCTTTCCTGCAGCAGGCACTTTGAAATAACTGGCGCCTCTTCACACTTTCTAGTCTTTGTCCTTTCCTTCGTACACTCCTCTGTTCCCAGGGATGCAGCCCGTATGTTTATACCAACGACTTCCAAATCAATACCCTGAACCTCAATCTCCAATTTTCTTCAAAATGATTTGGCAGTTTCATTAGTTTTCAGCAAATCTTGCAAATACCGTAATTTTTCTGAAAATACGCTTGGAACCATACATCTGCCTCAGAACTATCTCGCCAACCTGAGTTCTCAGCCAGCCTCCGCTGCACTGGCTGCGAACAGGTACTAACACCTCGTGTCGCTCACAGTGAAGCCCCCCTTTTTGTCCTCACATATAGAGGTGGTCACCTTAGAAACTCAGACTGTTTCTCTTCCTTCATATGGACTTTGTCACCACACCCCACTTTCTCATTATGCTTGGTCTGGATTGCTACAACAGCTTCTCTTGGTCTCATACAGTACTGCTTTTATTCTCCTTCTTCTAGTCTCAGACCTTCTAGAATGACTTTTTGAAAGAACTGACTTGATCATGACATCCGCCACGTTTTAAATCTTTCAGTGGCTCACTAGCGCCTTCAGGATCACGTCCAGCTCCTTCACATGCCCTGTAAGGATCTTCTTGATCCTGTCCCCTTATGTAGGTTCAGCTCTACCTGCTTTTAAAGCTGTAGCCTAGGCTCCAGCCTGATGAAATATTTGCGACGGCCTGTGTGCCATGCCTTAGTATTTGTTCAGTCTGCCTGGAATACCCTTCCTCCCATAAAACTCAGTTTAGAAATCAACCCCGTTGGAAAGCACTTCCTGACCTCATTAAGCTTAGGTCAGAGGCCAGTTCTATTTATTTTCCTGCATTACATATAGAAATTTGTCAAAACACTTAAGACTACTATGCTGCAAAAACCCCTGATGTTTGACTATTTGTTCTTTCAAGAGAGAGAGAACTCCTTACTTAAAGGTGAAGGTAGATGACAATTCCACTGACACACTGGAAGAGAGAGGAAAAAATTAGGCTTTTAAAGATGCATTTAGTTTTGGGCATACTGGACCAGAGATTCCAGAATGATACTAAGTGAATGAATCCGCAGGCCAGAATACTGGAATAGGTAGACCTTCCCTTCTCCAGGGGATCTTCCTGGCTATACCCCAATACAAAATTAAAAGTTTACTTAAAAAATAAAAAATAAAACATTCTGCTCCAGAAAAAGAATACAAACAAACTATTTGAAATTACAGAGGTAGAGGATAATCAAGAAAGAAATATTAGAGAAAAAAAAGATGCAGCGTATATATCTTCATGAAGGCTTATATTATGTTATCAAGCAAAGTTAGAGAATGAGCGACAAACAGAGGAGAGGTAAACGCACTGTTACAAACATTAAGGAAACAGAAAAAAAAGCAGAGTTGTTAATGACCCAGGATGCTGGCCTATGCATTTCATTACATGGCCTGTGAGTGAGTGAGTGAAGTCACTCAGTCATGTCCGACTCTGTGAGACCCCATAGGCAGCAGCCTACGAGGCTCCCCACTCCATGGGATTTTCCAGGCAAGAGTACTGGAGTGGGTTGCCATTGCTTCTGTAAACTGCTGAAACTGATCCTTCCCTCCATCCTGCGCTTTATCCCGAGTCTCTTTCCCTTGTGACCAGCTGGTTTTTTAGTTTCTCTGAGGAGCACTTCTGACCACTTGAGGGCTTCTGCACAAGCTGCTTCTAATGCCTCAAATGCATCCTCCTGGTCTCCTCGCCTCCGCCCTTCATAAAAACTAACCCATCCGCTTCTCACCACAAGGCCTCACAGCTTCCCTTCAGTCCCTTTCACTGCTTATGTTTAGTTTTATGACTCATTAATTACAGTTACTTTCACTCATCTGCTGTAAGTTCTGTAAGGTGAGGGACCTTTTCTGTTTAATTCACCACTACACTACCCAGACTCCATTCTACCACAGCTCCACGGGACAACACAGGCATTCAATGCATGTGTGTTAAGTGAAGAAACACCACAGACTCCAGAGGGGCGGAGGGAGGAGGGTGCAGATCACTGGCTGAGTGAGGGCCAGGAGAACGTGGGAGGGAAAATGACCCAAAAGACAAGTGGAGAGGTCGGCCGTAGAAAGGAGGGCACATCTTTCTTTGAGATCTGAAAGCCGCTAGAGAAGGAAGGGGAAGTAACAGAAACACAGAGAAAGCACAAAGTCAGCCTGTTTTAAGTCTGAGGAGTGCGGACCTTATTTGACCAGGCTCTGTGAAGAATGGGCTAGGGAGTCAGGAAGGACACAAAGACGATCAAGACCACGGGCCTCACTCAGGCTGGGAATCAAATGTGCCACAGAGATAACCACCCCAGTTAGGTGCTGTTCTTTAGCAGTGATGAGATTCCAGAGTAGAAGCGAAAGAAACGGACAGCTGGTTTACTCTCAGGGCTGGGGACTGGGAAGCCCTGTATGCCAAGTCACACACTCCAAGAGCCATTTATGTGTATGACATCAAACTGCTAAATGACTGCTGCTTTAACGCATCTATTTCCTGGCGGTCAAAGAGCTGGTTTGGGGAAAGTGAAAACTGGCGGCAGGGGCTTCCCTGGTGGCTCAGTGGTAACAAATCCACCTGCCAACGCAGGAGACGCTGTTTCGATCCCTGGTCCAGGAACAGCCCATGTGCTGTGAAGCAACTAAGTCTTTGCTCACAAGCAGTGAGCCTGTGCTCTAGAGTCTGGGAGCCGCAACTACTGAGCGCCTGTGTTGCAACTACTGAAGCCCAAGTGCCTGGAGCCCGTGCTCTGCAACAAGAGCACCCAAACAACGAGAAGCCCGTACACCACAGCCAGAGAAAACGCCCCTCTCACTGCAACTAGAGAGAAAGCTCAGAAGCAAAGAAGACCCTGCACAGCCACAAGTAAATCAAATCAAACAAACAAAGAAACAAAAAACCCAACGGCAGATAACCAAGAAGGCAGGAAACATCAGAATGCCCCCTCTTCCCTCTTAAAAAACAAATCTGCAAACTAAAGAATCATTTGAGTCAGCCACTGCCTCTTTTGGGACTGAACTATTTCCTAGAAGAGTGATGTGGGAAGGAAGCTGGGAGACGGAGGGAGACATGGCAATTTTATCAAGCCCACTGCAGCCCTCTGCACACTGCTGACCATCTGCTCATGAGCAACATCATCACTGCTGATGTTCGACAGGGTCAGGTCTGATTTAGAAGATTAGTACATCTCAGTATAAGATCTCAGTACAGCCGCTCCTCTTTATCTGATCCTTCATTCAATAAGCATTTATTGAATACCTGCTTTGTGCTAGATGCTGGGAATTCAATTTTAAATGAGACACAGTCCCTGCCTTCAAGGAACTTTTAGCTTTTTAAATTTACATCCAAAAGGGAAGACAAGAATAGAAGACAAAAGTCATACACATGAGTCATGCTGGAGTTATAGGTTACATTTTTCTGTTTGACCCTATGCCTGACCTTTTCTGTCTCTATCTTTATTATAAAGATTAACAGGTTTTATAAAATGACTATGTACTTTTAGCAACTTCCCTGGTGCTCAGTGGTAAAAGAATCAGCCTGCAATGCAGGAGATGCCAGAGACGTGGGTTTGATCCCTGGTAGGGAAGATTCCCTGGAGAAGGGCATGGTGACCCACTCCAGTTTTCTTGCCTGGAAAATCCCATGGACAGAGGAGCCTGGCAAGCTACGGTTCATGTGGTCTCAAAGAGCCTGAAGCGACTGAGTTTGTACTTTAAATAAAGTTTCAAAATACAGCTAATCCTCATTATTTGTGGATCCCTACGTGCAAATTTTCCTACTCGCTAAAATTTACTTGTAATCTCCAAATCGACCTGTGTGGCGCTTCTGCAGTTGAATACATGCCCTGGTGCAGAGTGGTGATACACGTGAGCTGCCCAGTGTGCATGTTCCAGACGAGGGAGGAACATTAGGACCTCCTGATGCCTTGGCATGTTTCTAATGCTCTTATTGTGTCAGTTCTCATTCAGAAAACAAGTGTCCTTTTCCTGATCTGTTTAGTGACATGCTTTTCACATTTTTGTGCTTTTTGTTGGTGATTCTGCCATTTTAAAGGAACCCTAAGCCTACTGTTGAAGTGCTGACCCACGTGACTAAGTGCAAGAGGGCTGAGGTGCTTCCCAGATAAACCTTGTGTGCTGGTTAGGCTCTGTTCAGGTACAAGCTGTCCTCCATGAGTTCCATTTTAACAACTCGACTATATTAGATGAAGTGTTTTTAGACCGACATACATATAAAACAAGGTTATGATTTGGTGGGTTGATGAAAATCTTGTGATCAGAGGCTCTCAAGAACCTAATTCTGCATTTGCTCTAGGAGCGCTGGTTTAGAATTCAGTAATTCAGAGTTCATGGTGAATTTATAGAACATAAGCACTGTAAATGAGGAGAACTGACTGTGTACTTTCCAGCATGGCTTCTGTGCACCCACCAGATTACTATTTTACTAGTCTTAGTTGCTACCTTTCATAATCTTATTCCT
Source organism: Madoqua kirkii (assembly GCA_006408675.1). Classification (NCBI taxonomy): domain Eukaryota; kingdom Metazoa; phylum Chordata; class Mammalia; order Artiodactyla; family Bovidae; genus Madoqua; species Madoqua kirkii. The sequence goes on from SJYC01119022.1 coordinate 23,563, forward strand.
TGACAAATGTATGAAGTTTTGGGGAGCTCTGTCTCAATCGAATCATCATCATTCATTGAGAATATCCTACATGTACAGTACTAAGGTGAGGACTTTGGGAGAAATACAAATGTTGGAAAGCTGATTCCCGTTAGTTTCACATGGCTGTGTGTAAGGGCTTACAGACTCCTATTCAGTCAGGTCAACTGGAAGTTTATACCCCGAGGTCAAAGAGCTTGAAGTAGATACGTTATTCCACTGATGAGGCTGGAAGAGGAAGAACATTCTCTAGCAAATTCCGTAACTCTGTGACCTCAAAGGGGCCTTCAGAAATGTAAAGGATTATCTTGCAAAGATTAGCACATTTAGGGTAGAGCCTGGGCACTGGTAGTTTTACACAAGTGTCCAGGGAGATTCTGAAGCCCAGCAGTTTGAGAACTATTACTCTAGTATATATCAAACCAGTAATCTGCGGGGCTTGGAGAGCTCAGGACTAATTCCTGACTTGTGTGTATGAAGCTGACTTGGCTTAGTAGCCAGTAAGCATGGACTGCTGTGATCTCTATGGTCTCCTCCCTTTCTTGCCTTCTTTCCTTCCTCTGGTTGGAATCTCAATTCTTACCAGCACTATCCATCAAAGAGTTCAAGTTCCCTCCCAATAAGCAACATTACACATACACAGTAACTATCAGGCTCATAATTTATTGAGGGCAAATATACGTATAAATGACTTGGCACTAAGGAAGTAGGTGAAAAATGTGGTAAGAGACAAACAATATGCTATAAGACTTTGAGAGAAAATGAGATTTCCCTGAACAAATGGAGGTTCCAGCTGGCCTTTCTGCAGCTCAGTCTTATTCCTTATTCCTCTTTCTCATTATCTCAGTATGTGTACATAAGTATATCTGTTCATGTTAGTTTAAACACAATTGCTCGGTCATGCTCCTTTTAAATTTGTTCTTTTGTTGTCTTCTTTAATCATGTGTACCCACGTAAAAATCACACTTTTTTTTTTTTGACATTTATAAGGTACACATTTATTGGCTGTAGCAGACTAAATAAATATACATGGTATTTGAGGTCATTATAAAAGTTGTGATAAAAAATGTGACCCATATAATAAGATGATTTACATGGAAAAATTCAATCTGAAGTGCAATTTAGACCTGTACGTGCCAGGAAGTTTAAGGACAGGGCAATATATAGCCTTCACGGTCTTGGCCCAGGCTTGTTTTCTACTGTGATCTTGGGATCGAAACTGCTTTTCAGTCAGTGATTCTGCAAGTTGGCGGGAGAGCATTTTCTTACAAGCAAGATGCCAACATTTGGAGGTTGATCAAACACCCTCTCTCCTTTGTGGGAGATACAGCAGTGGGTAGGAGGGTGCTGTTTAAAAACACCCAAAGTAACGGAGAAGCAGAAACAGAAGTAAAGGAAAGAAAAGACTCATCAAGTGCAAAAACATTTAGTAAGAGAGTGACAGAAAACAAATCTGTTCCAATGTTCAGAGGGCTTCCAATGTACACATGGTTTGTGAGAATAAAAGAAGACATTCAAATAGAAAAAGACTCTTCCCTTTTTATGTCAACTGGAGAACCACGTTAAAATCAGGGACAACCACAATCATGTTATTGGGACTGCTAAGTAGTAACAATTAAGAACAATGTTTTTGTGTGTTTTTTGTCAAGCCTGATTCTTTGTGACCCCACAGACTACAGCCCTCCAGGCTTCTCTGTTCATGGAATTCTCCTGGCAAGAACACTTAAGCAGGGTAGCTCTTTCCTTCTCCAGGGGATCTTCCTGACCCAAGATGGAACTGGGTCTCCTGCACTACCATATGAAGAGGAAGAGAGGGCACAATAAGAACATTAGCAAATAGTTAATGTTCCACAGCTTATGTAAAGATTAGCATTCGGCCAAGTTTCTTAAGGAAATAAAAGATAGTCAAGTGACATATAAATTTAATTGACACACTTTATACACATTCGTCACACTGAGCCTCACATGCCTAGATACATCTTTATGTGAAGCTGTTGTTTTTAAGTTGTGTAGTATGTAACTCCAACAACACTGCTTACATACTTGCAGGCAATGGGAAAGCAAAAGCAAAGTTTCCTTATCGAGATCTTAAAATCAAAATTGTAATTTGAGGAAAAACACATATAACCATATGTATACAAAATATTATATATATTTCTATTAAAATAGACAAGTTGCTTTCAGGTATGGGTGGGGTAGTTTTGATCCCCAGGGAAAATGTCTGGAAGACATTTTTGATTGTCACAATTGGAGGGGGTTAGTGCTTCTGGAATTTAAAGGGTTGAGGCCAGGAAGGCTGCTCAACATCCTACAATACACAACACATTCCCTCTGAACAAAGAATTATCTGGCTCCAAATGTCAATGGTGCCCAGGCTGAGAAACACTAGAGTGCCTGACAAAACAAGAGGATAGCAGAGTTAGGGTATCACAGAACTTCCGAAACAAAGGTCACGCTGACTGTCAAGTCAGAAGACAGGGGAGTGATAGCAATCAATTCCGCCACTATCTAAAGGGCAATTTACAACTTGGAATGACTGGTGGGAAGTTTTCCCAATGACATCTTTCAAAATTTAGATCTATAATAGATTATAAGAGGGATGTTACGGTTAATTTTTGATCATCATGGAGAGCAAATGCTCTATTATGCTATCAAACAGACCTTAAAGTCACTGTCAGAGAAAGTGTGGGCCAAGAAGAACACTGGTTTCACCCAGTTCAGAATCACATATTTTATACTTTTATGTGTCTCATTGTTCAAAGATTAGAATCTAAACTTGCCTTCTCAGAATCATGAAAGAGTCCTTCAAATACTTATCAATGGTTTATTGAAACAATTATGAAGACGTAATCGAGAATTTATATTATTCTCTAAACTAAGTTTCCATGGAAGATCTGTATAACAAAATGAGATGGGCTCAGAGACTCAAACCATTTGAATAATCAGTGGGCTGCTACCCTGCAAAACAACTTTGCCCTTACATTATTTTGTACACACTTTAAGTGATGGGAGTTAGGAAGACATCAAAGAAAATGAAAGTGAAAAGTGAAAGTCACTCAGTCATGTCCGACTCTTTGTGACCCATGGACTGTTCTGTCCATGGAATTCTCCAGAATACTGGAGTGGATAGCCATTCCCTTCTCCAGGGAATCTTTCCAACCCAGGGATTGAACCCAGGTTTCCAACACTGCAGGTGGATTCTTTACCAGCTGAGCCACCAGGGAAGCTCAAGAATACCGGAGTGGGTAGCCTATCCCTTCTCCAGCGGATCTTCCCAACCCAAGAATTGAACCAGCAGATCTTCCCAACCCAAGAATTGAACCACCCACACTGCAGGTGGATTCTTCATCAGCTAAGCTACCAGGGAAGCCCTTGGAAAATGAAATATTCCCCAAACCTACTTTGAGGGGTTGAGACTAAAACCACTGGCAATTATCTAGGAGAGAGAAGTTAAGAGGATGAGGAATTTGTGGAGTCTCACTCTGTGGAGGGTTAAGAGAACAGCCCAAAGTAGCAAGAAACAGAGCTGCAGGGGAAGAGACAACGCTCAGGCTGTCACCCTCTTCATAGACACTGACTGCGGAAGAGGTGCAAGGGGAGAATGAGTAGTAAAACTTGTGACAGACCTTCAACAGAATTAAGATTTCACGGGTTCTTGCAGGGCAAGAGAGATTCTGGAGCTTTTTAGAGTTCCTCTGTGGAGAACGTTTCAGTTCAGTTCAGTCCCTCAGTCTGGGGGTGTCTTTGCAACCCCATGAACTGCAGCATGCCAGGCCTCCCTGTCCCTCACCAACTCCCGGAGTTCACCCAAACCCATGTCTATCGAGTTGGTGATGCTACCCAGCCATCTCATCCTCTGTCCCCTTCTCCTCCTGCCCCCAATCCCTTCCAGCATCAGAGTCTTTTCCAACGAGTCAACTTTTCGCATGAGGCGGCCAAAGTATTGGAGTTTCAGCTTTAGCATCAGTCCTTCCAATGAACACCCAGGACTGATCTCCTTTAGGATAGACTGGTTGGATCTCCTTGCAGTCCAAGGGACTCTCAAGAGTCTTCTCCAACACCAACAGCATCAATTCTTTGGTGCTCAGCTTTCTTCACAGTCCAACTCCTCTCACATCCATACATGAGCACTGGAAAACCCACAGCCTTGACTAGACAGACCTTTGCTGGCAAAGTAATGTCTCTGCTTTTCAATATGTTGTCTAGGTTGGTCATAATTTTCCTTCCAAGGAGTAAGCATCTTTTAATTTCATGGCTGCAATTACTGTCTGCAGTGATTTTGGAGCCCCCCAAAATAGTCTGATACTGTTTCCACTGTTAACCCATCTATTTCCCATGAAGTGATGGGACCAGATGCCATGATCTTAGTTTTCTGAATGTTGAGCTTTAAGCCAACTTTTTCACTCTCTTTCACTTTCATCAAGAGGCTTTTTAATTTCTCTTCACTTTCTGCCATAAGAATGGTGTCATCTGCATATCTGGGGTTATTGATATTTCTCCCGGCAATCCTGATTCCAGCTTGTGCTTCTTCCAGCTCAGCTTTTCTCATGATGTACTCTGCATATGAGTTAAATAAGTAGGGTGACTATATTCAGTCTTGACGAACTCCTTTTCCTATTTGGAACCAGTCTGTTGTTCCATGTCCACTACCACTAGACCCATTCAGGTATGACCTAAATCAAAGAAACAGATTTAAGGGCCTAGATCTGATAGACAGAGTGCCTGATGAACTATGGATGGAGGTTTGTGATATTGTACAGGAGACAGGGATCAAGACCATCTCCATGGAAAAGAAATGCAAAAAAGCAAAATGGCTGTCTGGGGAGGCCTTACAAATAGCTGTGAAAAGAAGAGAAGCGAAAAGCAAAGGAGAAAAGGAAAGATATAAGCATCTGAATGCAGAGTTCCAAAGAATAGCAAGGAGAGATAAGAAAGCCTTCCTCAGCAATCAATGCAAAGAAACAGAGGAAAACAATAGAATGGGAAATACTAGAGATGTCTTCAAGAAAATCAGAGATACCAAGGGAACATTTCATGCAAAGATGGGCTCGATAAAGGACAGAAATGCTATGGAGAATGTTTAGGGACTTTATTATTGGGAGTGGAATCTGTGTATGTGAGGAGACTCATGCTGGCGTTGCTGCTGTAATATCATGGGGGATCCCACTCACTTTCCTTTTTTTAAAAATGCTTTTTAAAAATCATTTATGTATTTGTTTTTGGCTGCTCTGGGTCTTTGTGGCTGTGTGCTCGCCTTCTCTAGTTGAGATAATAAGGGCTACTCTTCACTGTGGTTCTCATTGTGGTGCACAGGCTCTAGGGGCACGAGTTTCAGTACCTGCGGCTCGGGACTCTGGAGCATGTGCTCCAGCAGTGGTGGCCCACCGGCTCAGCTGCCTCGTGGCATGTGGGCTCCTCCCAGACCAGGGATCGAACACATGTCCCCAGCATTGGCACGTAGATTCCCATCCACTGAACCACCAAGGAAGTAGTCCACTCACTTTCTTTGCAGGGCATCGTATCTCTCTAGACTAAATATATTTTTCAAATGTAAATAACACTTTTTTTTTTTAACAATTGACATCTTTTTCCTTTAAATATTTATAAGTTATTAAACCAAATTATGGAGAGAAAAAGAAATATCAGTGTCTGCACTGAGATTCTTTAGGGGAAACTAATAAGCACTTGAATACTGTTTACTTATAAGGTAAAATTTTGACTTAGTTCTCTTCAGATAAAGAAAGAAAAGTTCAAATATTCCCTGAATTTTAAAGTGAATCAAGCATATAGTAATTTTTATCTATCTGATATAATAAATTAGAGGTTTAGTCAACTGTATTTTCTTTGATAAATTAATTACTAAAGTGAAAAAGATGTAAATTGATTTTATTCTTTAGCATTGCTGCTGCTGCCGCTAAGTTGCTTCAGTCGTGTTACGGCTATATTCAATGACTTAGTGTACATTAACTAACTTTTAGGTAGCTGGAAAAATCTACCACTGTCTATTATAAATTTGCTGTTGGACATCAGCACAGTATAAAATCATATAATTCCTATGTTTAAGAATAATATGGATATACTTCTGTTACAAGGAGAAGTAAAGAGAAAATTTTTTTCTATATGAAATGATTTTTAAAAACAGTGATACAGAGCATAATTAATCCCGGGTTTAATAAACAGTCTACTCTGGGGCTGAAGAAGGTAAATAAAAGTTAGACATTTTGTAGAATAAGGCTCAAACATGTACATCGAAGGCAACTTATTCACTGCCTACTATTTTCCTGATAGGTTGACAGTATAATCAATGTAAAATTTTGTGTGCATGTGTTTGGCTGGAAGAGGAACTACCATGGAGTTATCTGATGCTTTGGGGTTCTCTGTTCTTATTTTGGACTAGACAAGAAAACAGCTGTTCCTGAATATAATTGGAGCATGCAGTTCAGTTTGGAAGTCAGCTCTTTTGAATTAACCAAGCCTGCTCTCTCTGACTCTATATGCTAAAGGAAAATTTTGAAAATAATTAAAACACTTTTCTCTCATGAAGAGATGAGCTATGATGGATATTTTAACAATTATCTTAGAATAAAAAAATAACTATTATTCATTTAATGAGTTTTTAGAGAATGACATAAAACACCGCAGTAATTTCTCCACATTCATAGAAATAATCTAATATTCTTATGCGTAACTGTTACTATATGCCTGGCACTTACACAAAAACATAACTGATTGTGTTAACACTGAAAATTTACTGATATTAGAAGGTACTCTTTTATCATAGGTTTTACTTTTTAGAAATTAAAAAAAAACAAACCCTGGGCATTTTAGGTATTAAATAAAGATAACTGGCTATTTCAGTATCTTGAAACTATAAAAAAACCAGAATTACCTGTGGTAATAAGAACAGATACCTAGACATTTTTATTAAAAAAACAAACAAACAAACTTAAAATGAACTAAAGACTTAAATGTACGCCCTGAAACCATAAAACTCCTCAAAGAGAATACTGGCAGTAAACACTCTGATGTGCTTCTTAGTAAAATTTTTGGATCTGTTTCTCAGGCAAGGACAACAAAAGCAAAAACTAACAAATGTACTCCATGCTCAGTTGTGTCTGACTCTGTGACCCTATGGACTGTGTTTTTGTGACCCCAGGAACTGTAGCCTACCAAGCTCCTCTGTCCATGGGATTTTCCAGGCAAGAATACTTGAGTGGGTTGCCATTTTATCCTCCAGGGGATCTTCCCCAACTAAGGGACTGAACCTATGTCTTCTTCATTGCACGTGGATTCCCTACCACCGAGCCACCTGGAAAGCCCTAACAAATGGTATTACATCTCACTAAAAAGCTTTTGTGCAGTGAGGTAAACTACTAACAAAATGAAAAGGCAGCATCCTGAATGGGAGTGGATAGTTTGGTGCTATATCCAATAGGGCTTAATATTCAAAAGAACACATGCATCTTAATATCTAATAAACAATCCAATTGAAAAATGGGCAGAGGATCTGATCAGATATATTTCCAAAGAAGACATCCAGATGGCTAACGGTACATGAAAAGATGCTTAATATCAGCTGTCATCAGGATAATGCAAATCAAAATCACAATGAGATATCACCTCACACCCGTTAGAATTGCTATCCTCAAAAAGACAAAAAATAGCAGGTGTTGGCAAGGATGCAGAGCAAATGAAACCTCTGTGCACTGTCGGTGGGAATGTAAATTTTTACAGACACTGTGGCAAAGGGGAGGTTCCTCGAAAAATTAAAAAGAGAACTACCATATCACTCAGCAATTCCACTTTTCTGTATTTACCTGAAGAAAACTCAAGCACTGTTTCAAAAAAATGTATCCCTACGTTCACTGCAGCATTATTTACAATAGTCTGAGTGAACTCCGGGAGATGGTGATGAACAGGGAGGCCTGGCGTGCTGCGACTCATGAGGTCTCAAAGAGCTGGACATGACTGAGCGACTGAACTGAAGATATGAAGCAAGCTAAGTGTGTCCACTGACAGATGAATGGACTAAGATGATGTGGTATATATAATGGACATAAAAAGAATAAAATCTTGCCATTTGTGAAAATATGGATGGATCTAGAGGGTATTATGCTAAGAGAAGTAAGTAAGACCGGGAAAGACAAATATCCTATTATTTCGCTTATATGTGGAATCTAAAAGACAAAACAAATGAACAAACAAAACAAAACAGGCTCAGATACCTACGGAGGGGAGGAGATGGGCAAAACAGGCGAAGGGGATTAAGAGGCACAAAATCCCAGTTACGAAATAAATTACAGCATCAGGGATATAGTCAATAAGACTATAATAATTTTCTATAGTGACAGATGGTTACTAGATTTACTGTGGTGATCACTTCATAATATATTTAAATGTTGAATCACCATGCCACACATCTGAAACTGATGTATGTCAACTATACTTCAAAAAAATTAATTAAAAAAGATGTCAAAGATATATTGGTGAAATAAAAATATTATGATCCTAGTCTCATCAAAACAAAGAACAGACATGAACAGACATGTATTCACATATTCAGATAACATCTTTAACAGGGCATGCAAGAAACAGAGTAAAGATGAATGTTAGCAGGATACAGGCATTTTATCTTTCATTTATACTATTCTCTATTGTTTGGATTTTTAAAATTATGAGCATATATTACTTTTACAGTATAAATAAAAAATGTACAAAAGGAACTTTATCTACAACTTTCCTCCACTAATACATGAACAATGTAGGTCAGTACATAGGCTAGCAAAAATAAAAAGCCTAAAAAGAGTTCATAGTATAAACACAAATGAAAGGTGTCAGCACTTCTGTTTTCCCAAACCTCCTGAGTTGCTTTTCTCCCTGATAGCACCAATACTCTTCCTTCTATAAGATGTAAATTTACAGCACGCTACGATGAAGGTTTTCTAGAATGAGCTTGAGAAAACATTCTCCTATACTCCTGTGGTACATGTTAGCTTGGGGAATCTCTGGCCATTTGTGGAGTGTAATGAACAAGACGCATCCTCTCCTCCTGCAGAGGAAAAGCCAAACGCTGCCATCACCTGCCAGCACTTCAATGAACCAGACGAAATGTGGGAAGGTATCTGGTACACTGAGCGACAGAACAGGTGTGTTCCACTTGGAAGGACTTAGAAGATTTAGCAGCTGCCAAATGGTATAATTTTACTTCTTACTCTATAGTTTGAATAGAAATTTAAGAAAAAAAACGACTGAAGGGGTTTCTTTCCTTTTTTTCTTAAGAAGTACAGACAATATGATTCTAAAGGCTTCCACATGAAGAAAGGGTACAATGAAACACACATAAAAAGGATGCAAAAATGCAGCATGAGGGCTTCCCTGGCGGCTCAGTGGCAAAAATCCACTTGCCCATGAAGGAGACATCGGTCAGCTCCTTGATCCAGGAAGATCCCACATGCTGCAAAGCAAATAATCCCCCGTGCCACTGCCACTGAGCATGCACTCCAGAGCCTGGGGGCTGCGACCACTGAGCCCGTGGGCCGCCACTGCTGAAGCCTACACACCCTAGAGCCCTTACCCCTCAACAAGCAAAGCCCCCACCACGAGAAGCCTGTGCACAGCAACCAGGGAGTAGCCCCTGCTCTTCACAGCTAGAGAAAAGCCCGTGTAGCAACAGAGACCCAGCACAGCCAATAAGTAAACATACCATGTTAAAAAAAGGCAATGTGATGCAAAACGTGGCTAGCTGTGCAGGTAACAGCTGTCTGCCTGTGCTGCTGACTAGACGGGAAGGTCAAAGGGTACTGGCCTGAGAGCATGGAGGCTGGGCTCCTATCAGCAGGGTGGTTCTGAACGAACTCCTTATAACCTTTCTGGATCTATCTTGGTTTCCTCATCTACAAAAGGGAGCTGACTAGAGTCACCAGGGGTCATCTCTAAGGTTCCTTCCATGTCACTAATTCTATAATTCTATGAACTTAGCGCCTACTCTCCAACTCGCCCCCAGTTCTAGTCACTTATCAGAGATCACTTTTCATATCCTTTTTTCTTTTTAAGAAAAAGCTTATCTCATATATGATAATAAAAATAAAACTTGCACATGAAATTAAACATCTGATAGAATTTGTGGTAGGTTTATAAGGCACGATCTTGATAAAATCAAACCAAACACACTCTGATAAAGAAACTAAACTGAAGAAATGCAACTATGCCAGGTGCTAAGGAAGCCCAGTTACACATTTCTCAAGGGCTGGCTGTCTGTGTCATGACTCAAGAGTATACCCAAGGCATTTTGGTTACCTGGGACAGCATTAAAGTTTCCTGGGGACTTCTCACCTAAGCTTAGATCATTCTTTACACTTTCTCCAAAAGGGACGTAAAACAGTGTCTAACTATTCATGTGGTACGTTCCACGTGTGAAGACAAATACATATATGTAAGATTCTAGTGGCTCAGACAGTAAAGCGACTGCCTGTAATGCAGGAGACCTGGGTTCAATCCCTGGGTTGGGAGAAGAACGTGAAAACCCACTCCAGTACTCTTGCCTGGAAAATTCCATGGATGGAGGAGCCTGGTAGGCTACAGTCCATGGGGTTGCAAAGAGTCGAACATGACTGAGCAACTGCACTGGTTGGTTGGTAGTCTAATACATGGATTCAGATAAAGCAGATCAAATTATGTTCTTCAACAAAAGAAATCCTTGTGTCTTAAGCCTTAAAGCCTTATTTGAGCTCCATCTTCTCCAGGAGACTTATTCTCCTTCTTTCCCTAAATGTATTCCTAGTTTATAACACATCCTTACTCTACCTATTTATGTTTTTAGATGTTTTATGTGCACATCTACAAGTTCTTTGGATCTACCAGAATCAGGGTTTGGGCAGCAGTGGGATAGCCGGAAGCAGATCTCAAGGGTCAAGTGGGGTATCGGAAGAACTGTCTGTTGGGATATAATATAAAGGTCTATTTCAAGCATGAAGATCAGTCTGTGAGAAGACAAGGCACACACAATGTGAAAAATCACTTACAGTCTAGACTGAGACTACGGTGCGGCAAGCTCTGCTAAGCAGAGGAGCGGTACAGGCAGTGAGAACTGGGGAGTCTCAGAGGCAGGGAAGAGGTCTCCCTCCACAGAAGCACCGTCGCATCAGGGCGCAGCAGCCAGTGAGGCACCGCCAGACTTCCCTGTAACTCCTCTGGCTGAGGGAGAAATAACTCAAGGTTGTTGGAGAGGAACACACTACGGTGCGTTCAGTGTCAAAGGTCAGCCTGAGGCACAGGTGGGAATACCAGTAAGCCAACACAAGTAAAGGCCGTCAAAGCATCTCATCCAGTTCCTGAGACAGACTACAAATCTTGTTAGTTGTTACTATGACTCCATGCCGCTCTCATAAATGCTTTCACTGCATGTCTGTCTTTAGGTTAAATTTATATTAGCATCTTCCTAAATTCTCAAGTATGGTGAATTTCAAACAATGGATACTATTACACATGTGACACCTACCCATAGCCAAATTCCATGCCAATCCTTTCAACTGCATCCACTGTAGTCCCCATACTATTATAGGCAACAATTGCCATAAATCCTTGCTGGATTTGTAACTGGAGTTTTACCAAGATTCTTTGTGTTTCAATTCTCTGCAGCATAAGCTGTTCATTCACACATAAGCCAGCCATGAACCATGGGGGCTGGAGTTATCAGTGGCCTCCTCTTAGCCCCCCACTGATTATTAATCAAATCCCTTATGATTAAAATGTACTAATTAGCTGATGGACAGTGATGGGAAGTTAGTTTCCCCTTCTAGTAAATTATGGGAAGTGGCGGCATCTACTGACGACAGACGATATTGCAGTCTGGCATCATAAAATAAACTGTTTTGTCAGGTTCTTTAAATTACAGAATGCATCTTCCTGGAGAAATATAGTATGTTTGGAGTATAAGAGGTTACATAATATGCATGGAACAGCTTTCTGACATCTCAATTTTATTCAACATTTTTATATAAAAATAATTACATATTGTGACATAGGATGCGCAACTAGCCTACTTTTTTTAAAAAGATCTATGATGGAAAATTTCTAAAAGTATCTCTGTTTCAAACACGTTCATTCTCATCTTGCCACTAGAGGTTATTCAGTGGAAAACTTTTAGAAATATTGAATCTAGCTCATTCCCTTTGTATGAAACATGAGAAAACCATGTTCCAGTTCTGGGTCTAGACAAGTTCATGAAAAGAGAGTTCCAGACTCTTACTTTTCATTCTTTCCACCTAAACTTACCACGGGATCCTCATTTGCATTGCATATACCCAATCAAAATAGCAAAAAACATTCACTTTGGGGAATCACAAACTTGTGATTTTGGGTCAAAAGAATTTGGGAAATATGAGAATTTCTATAACTTTAGAATCAGTGAAAATTGGTAGTAGTGTTAGAATAAAAATCTCTCATGGGAGAAATTCTGCAGGTCCTTAAAGGGCTGTGAGTGACATCTAGTGATTCCAATAGCAAACATGTCTTCTTTTTGATGGAAGATTTAAACTTCAGTTCTTCCTGGAGGAATTTTTGGTTATAAATATATCTTTAATTTTATTATGTAAGACAGTTAATAAATCACCAGCATTAACATTATAGCATAGTCTGCATTATGAAACACATATAATCCATAAAATAAAGGACACTCAAATTTAGGCCAAATATTTAAGTTCAAAAAAAGTTTTAAAATAAGACTACCAATGAACCTATATTACTTGATCTTCAAATCACGATGGTGTGATCACTCACCTAGAGCCAGACATCTTGGAATGTAAAGTCAAGTGGGCCCTAGAAAGCATTACTACCAACAAAGCTAGTAAAAGTGATGGAATTCCAGTGGAGCTATTTCAATCCTGAAAGATGATGCCATGAAAGTGTTGCACTGAATATGCCAGCAAATTTGGAAAACCCAGCAGTGGTCACAGGACTGGAAAAGGTCAGTTTTCATTCCAATTCCAAAGAAAGGCAACGCCAAAGAATGCTCAAACTACTGCACAATTGCACTCATCTCACATGCTAGTAAAGTAATGCTCAAAATTCTCCAAGCCAGGCTTCAGCAATATGTGAACCATGAACTTCCAGATGTACAAGCTGGTTTTAGAAAAGGGGGAGGAACTAGAGATCAAACTGCCAACATCTGCTGGATCATGGAAAAAGCAAGAGAGTTCCAGAAAAACATCTATTTCTGCTTTATTGACTATGCCAAAGCCTTTGACTG
>SJYC01119023.1:0-12204 GCA_006408675.1 Madoqua kirkii
CAAAGAAAGGCAACGGCAAAGAATGCTCAAACTACTGCACAACTGCACTCATCTCACATGCTAGTAAAGTAATGCTCAAAATTCTCCAAGCCAGGCTTCAGCAATATGTGAACCATGAACTCCCTGATGTTCAAGCTGGTTTTAGAAAAGGCAGAGGAATCAGAGATCAAATTGCCAACATCTGCTGGATCATGGAAAAAGCAAGAGAGTTCCAGAAAAACATCTATTTCTGCTTTATTAACTATGCCAAAGCCTTTAACTATGTGGATCACAATAAACTTTGGAAAATTCTTCAAGAGATGGGAATCCCAGACCACCTGACCTGCCTCTTGAGAAATCTGTATGCAGGTCAGGAAGCAACAGTTAGAACTGGACATGGAACAACAGACTGGTTCCAAATAGGAAAAGGAGTACGTCAAGGCTGTATATTGTCACCCTGCTTATTTAACTTCTATGCAGAGTACATCGTGAGAAATGCTGGGCTGGATGAAGCACAAGCTGGAATCAAGATTGCCGGGAGAAATATCAATCACCTCAGATATGCAGATGACACCATCCTTAGGGCAGAAAGTGAAGAGGAGCTAAAGGGCCTCTTGAAAGTGAAAGAGGAGAGTGAAAAAGTGGGCTTAAAGCTCAACATTCAGAAAACGAAGATCAGTCCCATCACTTCATGGGAAATAGATGGGGAAACAGTGGAAACAGTGTCAGACTTTATTTTTGGGGGCTCCAAAATCACTGCAGATGGTGACTGCAGCCATGAAATTAAAAGACGCTTACTCCTTGGAAGAAAAGTTATGACCAACCTAGATAGCATATTCAAAAGCAGAGACATTACTTTGCCGACTAAGGTCCGTCTAGTCAAGGCTATGATTTTTCCTGTGGTAATGTATGGATGTGAGAGTTGGACTGTGAAGAAGGCTGAGTGTCGAAGAACTGATGCTTTTGAACTGTGGTATTGGAGAAGACTCTTGAGAGTCCTTTGTACTGCAAGGAGATCCAACCAGTCCACTCTGAAGGAGATCAACCCTGGGATTTCTTTGGAAGGAATGATGCCAAAGTTGAAACTTCAGTACTTTGGCCACCTCATGCGAAGAGTTGACTCATTGGAAAAGACTTTAATGCTGGGAGGGATTGGGGGCAGGAGGAGAAGAGGACGACCGAGGATGAGAGGGCTGGATGGCATCACGGACTCAATGGATGTGAGTCTGAGTGAACTCCGAGAGATGGTGATGAACAGGGAGGCTTGGTGTGCTGCGATTCATGGGGTCGTAGAGAGTCAGACACGACTGAGCAACTGAACTGGACTGAACTGATGTTATACCTTGACATCCGGGTATAACATCCTTTAAGTATCCTTGCAGGTCTTACCATCAGACTTATGGTCACTCTTACACAATGGTTCTTAATGTTGGTTGTGTATTAAAATCATCTGGAAAGTTTCTGCAATCTACCCATGCCAAGGCCATATTCCAGCCCAATTAAATCAATCTGTGGATGTGAATACAGGCCTTTTTTTTTTTAAATTTCTCAGGTGACTTTAATGTGAAGCCAAGGTTGAAACATCTGCTTTACACAAGAATTAAGAACTCCTGGCTCACCTGTGCCCTCTTCCTCCCAGCTCTTATGACTGTCCTGGAATCTTAATGTCCAACAGAACAACCTGCCCAACCAATAACTTGAATTCCTTGACCAGCTCAATTCTATTGACATGTCCTTCAATTTCACTCTAGCTCTTATACACAACTCTGTGGATTTATCATAACTTTGAGCTGTCTGGCACATCTGATATATTAAATAAGCAAGAGAGCTTCTGGATTTACAGGTCCTCATTTCAGTTGGTTAATTCCTTTCCTGTTTCACACTATGCTGCCACTGGGGTGTGGATGGCTTGCTGCAACCTTGCTAGGCCTGCCAGTCTTCTCTCAATTCCAAGTCCTTTCTGATCTGGCTGATCCTCCGTGGTGGGTCACTCCCGCGACTGTTTGACCAATGCTATCAAGTCTCTTCTCCTCTTGTTCTCTGTCACACCCACAAAACCTCCAATTACTCATCAGACCAAATCTGCCTTCTCCACTGCCAGGCCTAGATGCTGAGGATTACTGAGGGGATAACCCAACAACACGGAAAGATGCCACCAAGGCTTTGACGGTCTTCAAGCAGCAGCTCTCAGAACCACTCAGGAGTCTCTTTATCTGTCCCCGTGAGCCCTGCTCCTGCTGTCATTACAGGTATTCTCAGTCACTGTTCTCCCTGTCTCACGCCTATGACCCTCGTATTTGAAGCAGACCCGCCTTCCTGTTTTGGAGAGCATGGAGATATTCTCAATTTCTAAGCTTCCACATTATCAACTTATCTGTATCCTCTTTTATGTTTACCTGTTTTAGAGGGGTAATGCTGTATGCTCCAGAGAAGGCAATGGCAACCCACTCCAGGACTCCTGCCTGGAGAATCCCAGGAACAGAGGAGCCTGGTGAGCTGCCATCTATGGGGTTGCACAGAGTCAGACATGACTGAAGCGACTTAGCAGCAGCAGCTCTACGCTCAGCACGGCCAGACAACACTCCTTTATGGAGGGAGCTGTCCTGGGGATGCTATGATGTTTAGCCACATCTGTGACCCCCACCCACTAGACATCAGTAGCACCCCTCACCTTGCTGATATTTGCAGAAATTTCTCCAAGCACTGCCAGATGTGTCCTGGGAGGCAAAAACCACCCTCGGTGGAGAACCACTGCTCTAGGCCAAGACTAATCTATCAACCTGTCTTTCCAACGGAAAGCTCCTGCTTCTGCTAGGATCCACGTGTGCTTTCTTTATCTGCCTTCATCGTGAACCTGTCCCCTTGGCTTTGACAACTCCGGATGTGCTTTTATGTCATTCTAGTATTTAGAAAGTCACTCCTGGAACCAGGTCATCCTTCTAGCCACCACTTTGGTTTTCTTCGAGTGGGGCTCTGGGCATGTCTTCCACAGGTTCACTTGTGGAGGCCTGTTCTATTCATCAGTCCTCATCACAGTAGTGTGAGTCCCTGACGCTAGCGCTTGCATGCCAGGTCCTTGGTGACCACATGCTGAGACCCCACCTGACTGGCTGTTTCTGACAGTCTTGACTGTACCCTCCTTGAACCTCTCTTTCCCCCTGGCTTCCAGGCCACTTCTTTTATCCCCTTCTTTCTCCTTTGATTATTCTTTCTTAATCTTCTTCCCTTCAATTGTGAAGTGAAAGTTGCTCAGTCGTGTCTCTTTGCGACCCCATGGACTATACAGTCCATGGAATTCTCCAGGCCAGAATAATGGAGTCAGTAGCCTTTCCCTTCTCCAGGGGATCTTCCCAACCCAGGGATTAAACCCAGGTCTCCTGCATTGCGGGCAGATTCTTTACCAGTTGAGCCACAAGGGAAGCCCCTCACCTGACTGTCCCTTGCATCTTAATGTTCAACTGGGATTCTGTCCTTGACTGCCTTCTCTCAGAACTCTTTGCTCTATGCTATCTCCTTTATTACAAACTTCAACTTTCTTCATATAATTCAATGAATACATTAACTCCCTCATTTTATTCTGAAGCTCTACCATCTCTCAAATTACAGTCCTGAATTACTAGCTCCCCAGTGAATATTTCTATCTGGAGCCTAGAGACACCACTAAAAATCTATAACAACTCATCACATCCTACTCCCAACATTCCCTTTCTTTATCTCCCCAAATTCTCCTTATTCCTTTATTATTTCTGTGGTACCACTATCCATGTAGCTGTATAATAAGCCTTAGCATAATCCTAGATTCCAACTTAATTAACCATATCTAATCAATCATAAAATCCTGTCAACTTTACCCTACGACATCTCCTCCCCACCTCTCTAGTAGTTCAGGTTTTTATATATTCTTTTCAATGGCTTCTTCACCAGTTTCCCAGCTCCCTCTAATCCAACCACCACGCTGCCACCAGAGTGGTATTTTTCTCCTGCAAATCTGTACATGTCACTCCTTCTCCAGGGAATCCCCTCTGTCTGAAGGCTACAGTCTAAGCATCTGAGCAGAGCATGCTAGGCCTGGCTCCTACATTTCACTTACCCTTCTTTCATCAGGCCCTATGCTCCCTACACACAACCATCCCATCCCATACCTCACCCAAACTGTTCCCTCTGCTAGAATGTTTTTTCTAAGATCATTTACCTAGCACATCCTTTTTCATCCTATAAGCCTCAGCTCAAGCCTGACTTCCTCTGGGGAACTCTTCCTGGACTCCCTAGGGCATATTTAGAGGATCAGATCTTCCTTATAGCTCCCATCATAGTCTGCTGAAATCGCCTGCTTGCAGAGGTCTCACCCACAGCCTGTAGGCTCCTCAAGGGCAGGTGCCTTGGCTACTCAGTCTTGTTTCAGTGAGGACTAAAGTGTGCTTAGCACAGAAGTAAGCACTCAACAAATACAGAATGAATGGCAGAAAAATACATGACAGGTTCGACTGTCAGAAAGCCTATCAAGACATGGTATTTATTTATATATATGTGTGTGTATGAATTTATACATCACACACATGTACATGCCTGCCAGTTTATGGAGTCAAAAAGAACCAAAGTTACTCAGCCTAAGGTAAGAGTTAATGTCACAAAGTAAGTTAAATAAGTAATATATATGGTGGTACAGTGCTTATAAACTTTTCTACCAAAGCACTACCAGCATCAGAATTCTGCCTGATATCCTTAAGGAGTTGATCGCACAGGCTAAAAAATCATGACATGTCTCTGGCTGATTATATATCCATATTTATTTTAACCTTTATTAATTTTATTTATTAATTATTTTATCTTTAAATTAATTTTATTTATTTATTTAATTTATTAACCATATTTATTTTAAATGAAAACATTTAAAATTACTAACAAGTAAGAGGAATGCTCTAGAAAGATAGAGCATCTCTATTCTGTGGGCCCCAGTGTTTTTTAGCATAAATGTGGACCCCTCAGGTGAGGCTGCTGACTGTCAATATCACAGTTACAGAAACATACATTGAGGGGAAACAGCGTGACACTAACAGTTTCAAGTTCCACTTTGGGTTCGCATCCTATCACCTGGGCTGTGACTTGGGGGTCTACTTTAATCTCTCTGAGCCTCCTCAGTTCCCTTATCTGGAAAATGGCTATAATAAAGATTTGCCTTATATAATGTTGGTGGCAATATTAGAAGAAATAATAATATAAACAATGAAGGCTATAAGCATGAAAAATGAAGTAGTATTTCATCCAGAGAGGGTGAAAATCAAAGTACATGGAATACATATACTTGAAAACATTTACCTTCTGTGGAGCTGGAAAACCTTTTTCCATTTTGGCTTTCTCCTTAGGGGTTAAAAAGGGGATCGCTCCTTTACCTCCGGAGGCAATTCTCGATAGAGTGCTAGAATGGAACAAAGAATTCACATCATCAAATTGAGGAGCGCCTTTCCATGGGGGCAAAACAACAATGGAGAGGAGCAGAGAGGCAACTAAAGACACTGCTACTCATGTCCTTGGTGTCACGATAAGGTGTCCCAGCACTTTTCACTAAGGCAACTCACAGTCTTCGTTATCCAAAGAGCACAACTTATGATTGGCAAGTCTTGATCAGCAGGTTTCAGAAATGTAGGAAGTCCCACTTTTACTGACTATGTGTGTGGTCATGCAGCTGCTTATTTCGTTTTATCTTAATACACATTTACCGAGAACCTGCTATATGCAAGATCATCGGCAGGGTCCTGCTGGAGGAGCTCTGAAGATGACCAAGGACAGTCTTTGCTCTCAAGCAGCTTACAATCTAGTCAGAGACAGATGTGTTCACAATGAACTGCAATATACAACACTGTGATATTGTTCTGAACGGAGACAGTAACAAAGACAAGTTCTGATGTGGAGATGGTAAAGGCTTAATGAAAAAAGCAACAGGTTTGTCAGACTGAAAAATAGGTAGGATTTTGCCAGGCGGAGGTGGATAAAGGATAATCTGCAAATATGGTATGAAATAAACAAACATGGGGACTGGGAGTGTGTATGACACAGAATCTACTCATGGTGTTTGGTCTAAGGTTCTTATAATCTAAGGTTATAATCTGTATAATCCACTTATATGCATGGTGTTGAACAGTTACCTGAGAATTTTAAAAGGCTAAAAAGGAAATCTGTTTTGGTTAAATGATGGGCAACTCTGAATTGAGACAAAGAGTTCAAAATTGAACCAAAATTGAACCTGATCAAAATTCTAAAATTATGAGCTACATTAATGGCTTTGTGTATAGGTTGATTTTATTATGGGTTTGTCTCTTACTGGAAAGGATGCTAGATGTGATTAATGGAGGCTGATCTAATTTGCCTTTTCAGTGGCTTAAGATACAAGGGAAAGTCCTTTGTGATAACAAGGTACCAATGTCTTCTATTATATCATTCTCTTATTGGATAGGGCTTTCAACTGAATGGTTGAAAGAGGTTATGTGTGTATGTACACACACATATACACACACGCTCCCTCAGAGCATCTGCTTTGTATAACTGGTTTTGGATAAAGGAGAATTTCTCCTACTATTTTCAGAGTGGAATATGCTGCTGACAGTCATTTTCCCTCAAATGTTAAAACTGGGCAGGTGAGTTTTTGTTACATTCAGGTAAAAAGCAGGATAAAAGGAAAGGAAAAGAATGCCTGATGAACTGAGAATTCAGTCATATTCTCAGGTTTTCTGAAAACTTTTTGTTTGTTTTGGCCTTTGCCAGACTTTCTCAATAAGCAATGACTAATGCCAAAAAAAAAAAAAAAACCCCAAACCCCATCAATTATTCTGAAGTACAATAAGGAATCACGGCATCAGAAGGACATCTACTTCCTGAGACATACAACTGCTTTCTGCACAGAGCCACCAGGCATGGTTACTGTAGTATGCTTTCTAAGTCCCACTTTGCTTCTTATGGAAGAAAACCAAGTTTTATTGAATCTTTAATTCCCTGTGGATCAAATATCTACAGTTTTTCAATATTTGCAAACCTAAGAGGTTATTTCTGCAAACCAACTAGGTTCTAAAGTTAGCATCTAATACCCTCCTGCCTGGATATACACAATCATTTTATACCATCAAGTGGAAAATATTTTAAATGTTTCCACTTATATGTGGAAGAAATAACTGATTATAATATCTAGTTAAAATGAAAGATATTCTCCAGAGTGACTAAGACTGTGCAGAAAGCTCTTGGTTTAAAAACAGCAGCTACCCGTGCAGAATTCCAGCTGCTAGTCCTGTGGGAAGCCATCACTGGGAGGGGAGGGGAGCCACCTGGATGTCCAGGGTGACCGGGAAGTGAGAAGTGCTGGGTGGAAGGGAGGGGCCTGGGAATTAACCTGTCTCCAGATTTCTTCCTTCCACACTGCCTTAACTTTCTCCAGTCTGCATACTCTTTTAAACATAGAAGTATATTTCAGATAAGAGTTTAAGAGTCATTAGCTGTTTAATGCTCAGAGAAAAAGAATTAAAACCATGGCACAAAGGAAGTTAAGAATTTTTTTACGGGAGAGAAAGGTGGGTAATTTTTGAGACACTTAGCACTTTGGAGGGGAGGAGTTTGCTGAAAGCTGCAGATAAACAAGGGAGGGGAAGGAGTTACAGTGAGATTCAGGGCTCTTGGGGAGGGAGCCATGGGAAGGGCTGGGTGCAGACCTGGAAGGTGGTGCCCCAAGAGAAATAATTTTATCTGGGCCTAGCCCCCAGCACCCAGGATTCATGGAAGAAATTCTTCCTCCTTTCCTTTATTTCTTTTAAAAATTTAGAACTGAGTTTAGAAGGTCGCAAAGAGTCGGACACGACTAAACGACTTCACCACCTTTGTTCAGCCATAGTTTGGACTGAATGGAGTTTCAGAGACTAGCCCCAAACCAACTATTATTTTAATAATTACTTAGCAGAAACAAAAGACTTGGTAAACAGTCAAAATGGAGAGTGCTCTCTTGGCTGCCTCGATTCTATTTTTAATTAACAGAACTATATGATTTTAGGGTTTCTGGAAGAAAGCTTAGAGATAATGGAATTTGACTTCCTTGTTCTGTGGGAAGAAATGGAGGTATGGCAGTCTTAGCTGTGATGCCAGGATTAGCACTGAGTTCTCCTGACCCCTGGGCATTCTGCTTTTCCTACCCCACAGCGAGTTGACAACCGAGGGGATGTGTTTTTCTGAAGAAGCGCTGCTACGCTCTCCCCTTGCTTCATAGTCTTTACCCTTTGTTTTCAAGCTGTCTGTGTTCCTTCTGTTTTCTTCTCTCAAGGCCTGGTAGCAAATCTACAGCTTTCCGAAACTCGGATTTAGAATTTCTTCTCTAGCTCATTTCTTTTTCCTTTCACAAATGAGGGCTTAATTTACTTGAGAATGGAACAATCTATTGCAGCCTTTTTTTTTGCTTTGATCAGGTGCCAGTTAAGCCTGGGGATACATCGTAAAGAGAATGGGAGTTGAGGAACTAGAGGTTCTTAGGTGCCTGTCAACCTAGGAGTGGCAGGAGGAAGGGTGACATCAGTGTGTGCGCAGCAGGTGGCCAGGAGAGGGGGCTGAGGGAGGCTGGTAGCGAGATGGGCAGGTCCCCTGGGAAGGGAAGTCCATGAAGCCTGCATTCCAGTCACAGAATGTCATAGCTTTTGAGTGTACTAATGCCTCCCTCTTTTTTTTTTTTTTTTGCAACATGAGAATGAAAAGCAATATCCCATTGGTAAACATATGCAAAAGTAACAAGACAGCAAGTTAAAGAGCAGAAGATGATAAAATCTGGGACTATCAGTTATACCATATTAGTAAAGCAGGAAGGGAGCATAAAACTTACTTTCACTAGCCACATGATTAGCTGGAAAATAACCTTCCTGTCCCTTTCCTATGCTGCCATACCACCAGTCTTCATTATCTTTGAAAAACACTCGGATAATGTCTCCGCGATGGATGGTTAGTTCATCTGATCGATTCGCTGTGTAGTCATAAAGAGCCACTACCTAAGGGAGAGATAAGACCACCACAGCTTTATCACAACTGTACCACAGAGAAAACCCCCAACATTCACTTCCTCTTGCAGAAGAGCAGCTGAAACCAAAGCAGTACTTTGGTGAGTCTGAGGCTGTCTCAAGGTTTGCTAATGGGATCAGGGGTGGTGGGAACACAGCAGGAGAAGCAAGATAAAAGGCTGTGGGATTGAGAAATGGTTCCGAGCATTCAATACACTAAGATTAGCTTCAAAATAGCAGATGTTAATTTTTTTTAAGTAATTACTTGTGAAGCAAATAAAAAAAAAAAAGAAGCTCACACACCATTCACTGTTAGAATTGTTTCATTCTACCTTTGGTCCCATTCCCTGTGCTAAGCAGAGGCACCAGAAAAAAAAATCTCCAGAAGGTCAACACTCCTTTAAAATAGGAAAAATGCAATGGAACAACCAGATTACATAATTTCATTGTGATCATTTGGGTTACAAGGTTACTTGGGTTTACAATGTATCTTTTTGTGATGTATTTCTATACAAATACCATTTTTCTGATATTTTATATCAACAATCTAAATCTACCTTTAAAAATACCTTGATAAGCTTCTTTTTAAGAGACATAAATTTAAGAGGAAAGGCCTTCTTCTGAGAACCCTCTTTCTCTGTTATGTCACAATAGTCACTATATTTGATTCTTTTTGCTTTTGAGAAACCAAATTAAAAATGAATGGCTACAGAGGCATCTACAAATCCCTTAAGCAGTTACAAGAAGGAAGCAAACCTCAACCCACTTCAGAAATGATGCAGTGTATAAAGTAGGACATAATATAAAGAATAGACTACTTCCACTTTTTTCCCTATGCAAATAGAATTTGAAAACTTATAGGCTATACAACTATAATGTAATGGAAAACTATCATTATGACCCTTTGCAGTTAGGTTGCTGCTGCTGCTGCTAAGTTGCTTCAGTCATGTCTGACTCTGTGCGACCCCACAGACAGCAGCCTACCAGGCTCCCCCGTCCCTGGGATTCTCCAGGCAAGAACACTGGAGTGGGTTGCCATTTCCTTCTCCAATGCATGAAAGTGAAAAGTGAAAGTGAAGTCGCTCAGTCGTGTCCAACTCATAGCATTTAGGCTGAGTACTGATTTATTCACCTAACAAGTATTTACTGAAATCCTAATGTGCCTGGTTCTGTGTTAGGGACTGAACGTACAGTGATAAACAGGATAACTTCTAGAAGAGGTATCTTGCTTAGGCTTTGCCGAGAATGACAGATAATCAGGAAATAGCCAGACGAAAAGATGGAAAAGTATGTCCCAGGCACTGCACCCTATGTGTGAGAGTCCAGGGAACAGAAACCCCAAATAGTTCAATATGGTGAGAATTTGGCATTAGAGGGAAGAATCTGGATAGAAAGTCGGAAGGCCGAGGCTTCAGGAATAAGTAGGTGCCAGATCATACATGCTGGAAGGTTCAGACTTACAGTATGGGCCATGGGAAGCTAGAAATTTCATAACAGCTTATAAAACTCTTTGTGGTACGTTTAATTAATTTAAAATATTTATTAACATATTAACCAGAAGATTTTAATGGATACATTTGGAATTGACTGCTGTCACTGTACAATATAAAGGCAGTAATGATATACAATACAAGGGGAGTAATGATGATTACATTAAATGGTAAAAATACAATTCCTATTGTACTTCTTTGCAGAGGCCCTAGTTTACAACCTGTTATGTAGGATATTGTTTAAAGTTGACAAATCTTTTGTAACTTTCAGTATATTGATGTCAACTCACTCATGTACAAGTGGGACTTTTAATTTTTTCCTCCATTCTTCCTTCTCCAAACCTCTTCTCCTGAATTCTCCTGTGTTGCCCTATCACAGAAGAGGAAAGCTAATTAAAATGTGCCTGCCATGTGCTGGGTCCCTTAAGTAAGTAAAGTCACTCAGTTGTGTCCAACTCTTTGTGACCCCGTGGACTGCAGCCCACCAGGCTCCTCGTCTATGGGATTTTCCAAGCAAGAATACTGGAGTGGGTTGCCATTTCCTTCTCCAGGGGATCTTCCCGACCCAGGGATCGAACCCAGGTCTCCCGCATTGGAGGCAGACGCTTAAACCTCTGAGCTTGCTAGCTGCTTATGTGAATTTTCTTACTCAACCTTTGTGATAATCCTGTTGAGGGCAGAAAGTCTTATTTCAGTTCATAAATGAGAAATTTGATATACAGAGAAATTTGGTAACTTGCTTAAAGTGAACTAGTGGTAAGAATCAGGATTTAAACTTGTATATTTTTTTAAAACGAAATACACGTATAGGCCATCTTTGTCTAGTATCGAACATGGGAAAGAAGCAGCAGAGGACGGGACGAGGGACGTGATACCCTGACTCACGAGAGATAAGACACATTTGTGGACAGCAGCACATAGGCAGTCAGCTGTGCTGAGAAGACTGACCCCTGGGTCACCGGCAGGCCCACCGTGCCCCTTTCATGACACCTGAGACCCCGTCCCAGAACCCGCCTGGGGATTTGTTCCTATTGTTTTTCATCCTGACATGCCTGTAGAAAGAGGAAGAGATACCGTGAGCACATGTGCACTGAGAAAAAGTCCCCTTGAGGACACAGTGAAAAGGTGGCCGTCTGCGCAGCAAGGAGAGAGGCTAGGAGGAACCAGCCTGGCCGGCTACTGGATCCTGGACTTTTAGCCTCTAGAACTGTGAGTAATACATTTTTGTTGTTTAGGCACCCTGTCTATGTTACAGCTGTTACAGCAGCTCTGGCCAACTAAAACAGAATACAGTCTCATAAGCTGATGATGTCAAGCGAATCACGAGTTACCAGCCTCTTATGGAATTGCAAACTGCCAATACCTCATTGGCACTCAGCTAACAGCGCTGTGTTCCACACCCTTATAATCTATCTCCTGATGTAGAAACAATGTCCTCATCACTAAACTCCGCAACTACCACCCTTAGGACAGAGACTACATTCCCCAAAGTTGCCCTGTTTTGTCACACCATTACTGACATTTAGGTGAAAAACTGCTGTCCACTGAGAACTCAGTGTGTTTCACATGCCAAAAGCCCACATGTGGGTGGCAGTGTAGTTATAATATGAGCATTCTATCATCATGCTGAAGACATGTGACAAAAGCCACGTGGATCGTGAGAATCTACTTGTATTCCAGTGTGGTTTTTTCTTTTAGAAATATATATATATATATAT